>JAQQZZ010151687.1:0-12540 GCA_030265115.1 Mopalia vespertina | reverse complement strand
CTTTGACAACGCATTTACCTCTAATAATAATAATAATATCTCTTGTATTAAGTTTCAAGAAAATATTTAGAAATTTTTGAGTGTGAAGTTTCTTTTTTGACTGAGTATAGTTTATTTATTTGATTAAGATTTTAGTCATATGACGGCTTGTCAGCCTATAGGATATCACCCATAGCGCCACTCACAACAAACAAATACAATACAGGAAGTCACTGGACACAATACAAAGACATTATACAGATCGATTTTTGTGCCTTTTAGAAAGTTAATATAAACAGTATTTCCGTTATTGTTTGATGACACGTTCTGAGTTTGTACAGTCTAGTTCAGAAAACATTGCAGCTTAGAACCCGTCAATGCAGGAATCGAATCAAATAAGACTAAATGGATTTTCAACTTTTGGATTTATTGACACGAAACGTTTCAGCGCAGAAACTAGCACCGTTTTAAAACTGATTTATTCTAGTATCTGTACTGAAACGTTGCGTGTAAATAAATGCAAAAGTTGAAAATCCATAAAGTATTATTTGTAATGTAGTAAACGACTGAACGGAAAAATCACCAAATCATTTGCATGGTCAATTAATTCTTATTAATAACATCATTCCCGCTGTCTGGGGGACCAAAACATATGTTTAAAAAAAAAAAAATTACCAAAAAAACTGAGCAGAAAAAAACTGGTCAACAGTCAGTACGACCAGGAAATAGCTGATCAAAATTTTTACCAGCTTTTTTTCTGGTCGGTCACGACTGTACCATCTTCCCTTTGCAAGGGTTAAAATGTCGAAGACGAAACTTCCCCTTGCTGCAATTCGAGGCAAAAACGTGGCAAAAATTTAATTGGACTATTGCAGAAACAAGCAGCCAATCAAAAAGCCGTTTACACATCAAAGTCGACAACCAGCAAGCGTAGCGCCAATATCAATTTACGCGTCTGTGATGATGTCAGGACTCGTTAATGGGACTTAAATCGTGAGTGTATATTACATGTATAGCCTACTTGTCATCCTGTGTTTAGACCGCCTCTTTCTTATTCTAAGAAAGTTTCAATCTGATTGGGTGCGGTAAAGAGAGGTCATCTGAAAGTAGCTTTGTGAACATAGCCAATACATACAATATTGATTTACTGTTATTGGGCTATGCACTGGTAGGCGCCATCTTGGATAGTGACGTCATTCCTGAGCTCGCCGAAGCGCATTTTAACATGGGATTTCCCTCTCGATTGAGAAACCCAAGGGAAACACCACAACGTAATTTATATATGTCAATGTGCAAGTGTTTTGTCTTCATAGCCCACTACTTTCTTACTGTTTCTCTTGTAATATTAAAGCCTTTGTGGCAATTTTCTTGTGAACACTCCAAAAGCGAAAAGGTATTTCCCGTGTTTAATACGCGAGTACGACACGTAAATAGTTTCTCATTTGGGCGATACACAATACACATGCCTTTAGACGCTACGCCAAATTTTATCGAAATGTGAAAACTATTTATCTTGAAATTCAAGTGGCAAATTCTCTTGCGAGTACTAATATAGCGAAAAGGGATTCCCTGTCTTCAACGCGTAAATTCGACATGTAAACAGTTTCTCATTTGGATGAAAATGTTATAAACTTATAACATACACTTACAAATGCCTTTAGACGCATTGCCAAATATAGTCGAAATGTGAAAACTATTTATCTTGAAATTCAAGCATCTACTACTTGACCCACTTCGTTGCTCCATCTCAAACCTTATATCAGTTTACATGTGTGGTGTTTTGTTGCGGCGAGTAGGTCTACACTCAGCCACGGTGCCCTAACGTGCATCGGGTTGTAAAGTTAATCAGATTCAATTTTCCATACTAATGACTTTTTGGCACTGGTATAGAAAAACCCTGTTCACACGGAGAAGATTTGTTTTTAAATATGTATTTAAAGATTCCCATGCATATGGTACATACTTATAGTAAAATAGGTTAAGAGTGGGTCCAGTTATAGATAGAGGCTTGATTTCACGAGAAATACATTTCACATTTTGATGATATTTGTCACAGCATCTAAGGGCATGTTTAAGTGTGTAGTATCAAATTTTCGCCCAAATGAGAAATTATTTGCAGGTCGTACTCGCGTGCTAAAGACGGGAACTCCCTTTTCGTTTTTGGGGTGTTCGCAAGAAAATTGCCACTAAAGGCTTTAATATTACAAGAGAAACAGTCGGAAAGTAGTGGGATATGAAGACAAAACACTTGCACATTGAAATATATAAATTATGCTGTGGTGTTTCACTTGGGTTTTTCACACGAGAGGGAAATCCCTTGCTGGTATGAAAAGCCTAAAATGTGCTTCGGCGAGCTCAGGAATGACGTCACTACCCAAGATGGCGCCTACCGGTGCATAGTCCAATAACAGTAAACCAATATTGTATGTATTGGCTATTAGCTAATCCGAAAGTAGCTGTTGTATACTGAACAAACAGTGGGATAAAAGTGGGCGAGAAGGGAAAAACCTGCCACTTATAGGGACTCAGTTCACCCTGGGAAATCTGTTAAATCCAGAGAAGAATAGAAGCAAAATTTATGCTGCAACTGCAAAATATATTTTGCAGACCAAAACAACGAGAATTTCGTGATGTAAGTAGTCTGAATGCGCCAACGAAACCAAACGACCAACCAATATAATCTGCCACTTATTTCGGCATCTGATGTGATAAAAATGCATATATTGTTATTAAGATTGCAAAATATTAAATTAACAACTTGTTTTTGATAGTTCTAAAATTAAGTATATTTTTTATAATATATGAAGATTATATACGAATCACCTTCAAAGCTGCTGCAGCTTTTTCGTTATCTAATTGGAAACGAGGAGGCGTGAATACTAAGCCCCTAGTTGTAGCTGCATCACCGATGAGACAAAACATTATTTCGTATGTAGACTGGCTCTTGCTCGGTAAAAGACAGAATATGTTGGACACATTTGGTCATCAACAAAAACATGCAATGCGTAGATTTGATTTAACAATCTAGGGGCAGCACATCAAGTTCCGTATCCATAAACAGTGTATGGTGTGCAGAGATAAGACAGGTTTCCACTGGTACCGAAGATTATAATCTTCTCGTCGTCACCCTTATCAGCTATAACGAAATTCTCTCCCGTTGGAGTCTACTCCCAGCTTCCTTCAGTTGTGATGTCGGACCGGCTGGTTAGTAATGGGGGCAGTTTGTTTTGACGTTGTCGATAGAGGGTAGATTTCACACCTTCAAAGTTCGGCATTTGTCTGGCTGTATAGGTCGTACCATCGGAACGAAGTTTGGCTAACTCCTCGTCGTACAGTGATGTCATCGCATAAAATGCACGTTTTCTTAAGTTTTTAATAACACTGTTAATAGATAACGTACAATTGTTCGGATGTTGTTATGAGCACGTAGTCGTGGACCTATATTCGATATTAAGTCATTCTTGTTTATAACAGTACAAGTCTTACAGATAATAGGCGTAACGACAACACACAAGGTATGGGTAAAGCTTGGACATAAGGGGTGAGTCATCCTTGGTCGAGAGGGTGGCAGGACAGTCGGATTGGGAACAATTCCACGAACAACATGCGTCCTTCTTTCGTTGATTAGGAACGTGTACCATTGCCTAAGTAAGATTTTTCCTTCGGGATTATTAGGGAAAAATTGGTTTCTGCTCGCCTTTGTGCTATGATGTTTGTTGAATGTGTGTAGAGAATTTATACGTTGAACCGTTTTGGAAAAACAAGCAACTTTCTGTGTAGAATCAGTCATAATTTGAAGTGCCTGGAATAGGCAATTACAGATTGACTATCAAATTCACTGTACAATTGATATAACGCCATGGGGTAAGCCTATTTCAAGAGGTATACTGAGTGGTCAAATATTTCAGTGTTATAAACACTTTACCTTATTCATCGCCTCAACATATGTCAAAAAGACCTACTCTGCTGTGATAATCCCATTAATCCCCAACACCTTATCAATGAATCTAAAAACAATTCTCACTGCAAAACTTCATTTTAAAGGCTTCAGATTAACATAATGCAGCGTTTAAAAATATAAGGCAAATTAATTAACTACTATCTTCCACACTAAATATATCGATATCTACTATCTACTCAGCTGTGCTGATGTATCTTTAAAATAATTATTGAACACAACAACAAAAAGAATATGAAATTTAGGGAACAACCATGCTGTATATTTGGCGGTTTGCCGCCGTGAATGCTCGGTTTTAAGGTCGCAAATTGAGTTTTATCTGCGACGCGTTAGCGGAGCCTGTTAAACGGATATTTGCGACCGTAAAACCGAGCATTAACTGCGGCAAACCACCAAATACAGCATGGTTATTCCCATTCTAATCCAATTCGAATCGATGTTGGCTGCGAAAGTATAAAAATCGACAAAATACGAATCTTACAGCTGATGTCAGCGAAGAGCTTATTTACCACTGAATACACAACTCGTCCTTGTGTATACTGGTAACAACCTGACGTCCCAGGAAGAATGAACAACTCGTCCTTCTGTATACTCTATACAACATGTCGCCCCAGGAAGAATGAACAACTCGTCCATGTGTATACTCTTTACAACATGAGCGGGTGGTTGGAGGGAGCTTCATGTTGTCCTGGTGCTCTCAAGAGCTAAAGGGGAACAGGAAGCCGATTTGTTTGTGGTGTCTGTATTACGTCCTGTTTTTGGCCTGTATTTGTCTCGTCTTGTCTTTGTTTGTTGCCAGTGTGTCGAGGGTGGTTTCCTTTCATCCATTGGGCTGACACGTCGTCATATTAGTGAAATACCCTTGATTACGACGTTAAACCCCAATCCAACAAACAAAACAAACTGTACAACATGACGTCTCAGGAAGAATGAACAACTGGTCCTTGTGTATACTCTTTTAAACAGGACGCCCCAGGAAGAATGCACCTCTCGTCCTTGTGTATACTCTATACAACATGACGCTTCAGGAAGAATGAACAACTGGTCCTTGTGTATACTCTTTAAAACACGGCGCCCCAGGAAGAATGAACAACTCGTCCTTGTGTATACTCTAAGCACATGACGTCTCAGGAAGAATGAACAACTCGTCCTTGTGTATACTCTTTACAACGTGACACCTCAGGAAGAATGAACAACTCGTCCTTGTGTATACTCTACACAAATTGACGCCCCAGGAAGAATGAACAACTGGTCCTTGTGTATACTCTATACCACATGACGCCTCAGGAAGAATGAACAACTCGTCCTTGTGTATACTCTATACACATTGACGCCCCAGGAAGAATGAACAACTGGTCCTTGTGTATACTCTATACAACATGACGCCCCAGGAGGAATGAAGAACTCGTCCTTGTGTATACTCTTTACAAAATGACGCCCCAGGAAGAATGGACAACTCGTCAAATGTATTTAATTAATATTTCCAAATAGTAACTCTGTACATACGGAAAAAATGTCTGGATCTACTTCAATATGTTTTTTTTTTGTGTATTCCATACGGGGGTCAATATATTCCTCTGTAGAACTCCTCAATATCAAAGGTCATTCTACAATGCCACAGCTTATTAACTATGTCCCATACATATTACGTTGTCCAGTTTCTTATAGAAATTATAGTTTAATGCTTATTATCGTATGTGATTTTAAATGATAAACATTGTGTGTTACATTCAAGTTTCTTGTGGTTTATTTTTCTACACGGTCAATTTAATTTGTCTTCTTATCTCGAATTGTTAGGGAACATATTGGTAGTCAGACTCCCAGTGTCAGGGTATTATTATATATACAGTCCTCATTATTCAGTTGCTCTAGCACTATCCTTATACCGGTGCTCTGTGATCGAATACGATATACAACTAATTGCTTACTTGAGATAATCGTGAGGCCAAAGATATTCAAAGGCGTAAGCTGCCATGATCTATATAGGCAAATCCTACAATAGAACTTTCTTGGCTGTGGTCAATTTATAATATGCCATCTGTTTTATTGGTCGGACTGACCATGTGATTATGAAAGTGCATTACAGAAATTGAATGATACCACATAAGCAGGTAGGTTAAACGGCACTCAAGGTACAATGTCTTTTTGAACGCTGAGTCGAATTATAACCGTTATGCTTATGTATTGATTTGTTGTGTGTAGTCCGTACGTGATCGACTAAGTGGACTTGTGAACTTTTGAACCGGTTCCCTGAATGAACAATCAACACAAACACTACAGTTAAATGATGACAGCGTCTTTACTCAACACACTCTGTTTTCATAAAACTTGGCAAAAAATTAATCAACATATTTTATTCAAATGGCTAAACTAAATACGTAACTGACCAATTTATGAGGTTTCCTGTGCAATTCTTCATCTGTATCTAAATTTCTAATCATTATACTTTTCGACATCCTTCGGCCAACCTTGGGCGTCTACGCCCCCCCCCCCCCCAACACATTTTTTTTTATTTTTTATTTTTTTATATACACTTCTAAACCCACGAATGTCTTGCCAAATAATAAAACAAATATAACGATAAAATAAGCCTCTTAATCTCACAAAAATGTCTACATGTATACCAACAATTAAAATAATTATAAAAAACATGGTTGACGTCTAATTAGCTCTCATTTCGATAGAGATTCTTATCTTCCATTGGAAACTTTATTAAACAGAATTGATTATATCTGAATTTCAATAGATACAGGCGATTAATATTAATTTTAACTAAATATGAATTTCAATTTATAGAAGATGAAGATTGATTTGTTTATATTATTCAAAATACACATTTGAGAATTGGCTTTCAAGTAAACATTCCCCAAAGTGCGTTGAACTGCTCGAATTGATATGCTGGTAAGATTGCTAATGATATAAATATCTCATTAAAACATACACAATGTAAATTAAATGGTATAAAACACGCTACATATAATTTGAAATAAAAATGTTTTTTCAGACAACTATAAATATAACATACAAACTCTGTTGGGCACATTATTAGGAAACTGAGCAAAATGTTAGTGTACACGTTGTTGGTGATGCTGGTCACACGAGAGGCTTGTGCAACAACAACAGAGGGTAAGAATAAAGACAGGAGAAATGTTACTCTTTTCCTTTCGAAATTGTTATATCATACATATGTACTGAGAAAATATAGCCAGGAATTGAGATATTTGCTTTTATTTCTCTTATAAACTTTATCTAACATTGGTAGATGTGAATTATCCAAAGTTATTAAGGCAGCATCGCTATAATCAAGTTTGTGGGAAGGACAAGGGCTAATTTCACGTTAACACGCAATGTTTTACCCCTCGGTTAATAATTGGTCTAGGGGTATTGTCGTCATCGTGTCCGTCGGCATGTCTGTGCGTCCTTCTAACCTTTAACACTATACAGCTGGGTCGCGAAACAATTCAGAATCTAAAAAAATTGGAATAAGTATATGCATTGTTATGAGTTTATGAACCCTATTGTAATTTGACGAGTTTGCACAGTAATAAGTTTTGTTTTAAATTAAGAAGAAATTTTTACAGCGCTCAGATAATTACCATGCATATTTCTAAAAAGTAATCAAACTGACAGGGATGTCGATTAATTAAACCCTATGAATCATATCATGTTGTAGATAATTCCCATAGTCAAGTTTCTAAATAAACCATAATCTCGATAATATACGTTGGTCAGACAATACATGTTTTAAGCAAACGTGATATATTCATACGCAATGAGGCCTTTAGTCACTCTACACTGAATAGAAGCTTCCATAAATAACGTAAATATTAAGATGATGGGGATCAGACTGGTCCATAAATAACAATAGAACCGATTGTATAATGTACCGTATTAAACAGAACAAGCAATATACTAAGGCTGGGTTACTAGAAAACTCAAGACTTTATCCCGAGCTCAGTTTCTTCACGATAAAGCGTAGAGCTAGTAACGATGTCCTTGTTTGAAATTGTGGTTTTAGGGCCGCTTCCCTGGTATGGATTTCGCGACCCGTCAAGCACAACGTTTATTTCCATATATATTACAATAATTTTTTCTAAGTCTAAGCATTACCACATTTTAACAAGAAATAGCTTTAAAACAAAACAATACTTACAATATAATAATAGTAACAATGTCCGCAACTGCAGGCGCTATTTGATCCAGAGAAGACAATAACACGACAGGCATCATTTAAAAAAGAGGCGCGGTATGGTACCCTGCTGCTCTGAGTGACGACTTACTAGTAGCTCTGTAAGACAAGTAGCCAATAGGGATAGAGTAGTGAAAATGTGAATGCGGATTACTCTACTTTGCTAAAAAAAAGATTTTCTTAATCCGACAAAAAACAGCATTGTATCTATACTGAACGTTAACAACAGTTGTATATTCTGTTAAACAGATATTAGTTTCGTATTGATACCTGTCTCATCTATTAGTCACAACGTTTCAAGTGTGCACGTTTGACAACGATCATTCACATCGGACAACGATTTCACTTGTACGCGATATCTGAATTGAAATGGAAACCTTGTTACTCATACACCGACACATTGTTTTCCATATGAAATTCGTACGTGTACTTGTTTACGATTATTCAGTAGGCCACGCAAGCAACTAAATAATAGTCCACTCCTTGGCTTACTACATGCGACACTCGGCTAACATTGTATTGGGTAGTTAGAGGGAGCTTCATGTTGCCCTGGTGCTTTCTGAGCTAAAGAGGAACAGGAATCCGATATGTTTGTGATGTCTAAATATTATCCTGTGAGAGTCTGATATTTGTCATATGATGTTTTTGTTTGTTGCCAGTGGTGTCGGGGGTTGGTTTCATTCACCCATTGGGCTGGCACGCCATCATATCAGAGAAATAACCTTAAGTACGGCGTTACACCCCAATCAAACAAACAAACATTGCACTGGCTACTTTAACAAAATTAAACAGGAAAGGTTAAATGTGCTATTATTTTTATCTTCAGAATGGACGCAGGCTATATCGAACTATTACGATTCCTTTGATGGCGTGATGAACCACACTGATATTTCTGGTATACAAGAACTCTATGCGACTGATGTTGTCATAATGCCACCTGGCGCTCCAGTGTGGGTCGGCTCACATGGTTGGTGGAGTATATATTGTGAGGTCAACACACACATTTTGACTGATATTTACTTACAAAAACAAGAAATAACATGTAAAAACGTTATTTTTTACCAGGCTATTAATTTCATTTCGATGTTTTCAAACCTCTCGGCTGCTTCTTGTTTGTCTATTTGTTCGGTTTTAAAATGAAAGTGACTTTATAATACTCTGACAATAACTTACATACTCGAGAAACTTGAATTGTTCATAATTTGGGAGAAAAGAATACTATAAATTTGTATATATTGTGTTAACAAACAAACAAAACAGCTAAACGGATGACCTGTCCCGTTTAAATGATAATGATTCATGAGTAGACGTCTGTCTGCGTCCACTATATGCTATTCAATCATTTGATTAAAACCGTCGCCGTCGTACCTACATGATATTGCGTATAGACCGCTCGGTCACATTGTAAACGTTATTCGAGGACCAACCTCGAGATTTAATGAAGAGATTCCAGCTCTAAGGTATCACCTAGCCATCTTTTCGCTGATTATCCCCCTGGAATCTTCGCCGGTAGGTCCGCGAATAATGTTTAGAATGCGCCCGGTCATAAACCAGAACCAATTTGAATGTATTAATATTCTGTTAATTACCGCAAATTATTCGGTCGTCATTCGGCAAATAAAAACTGTATAAATATACCTGGACTATGTAATTATGTCGTACAGCTACATATCGATGCATTTGTTAATTTTGTTAGTTTTGTTTGTCATTTAGACACAGCCCGGGAATTATATCAATGGATAATGTCTGGAAATTTTCCTCGTTCGGAACACGTCACACTGTCTTCGATTCGATGGTCTTGTGGCGATTCGGCTGTTAGTGAATTTAAGAATACCAAGATAATGGCTGATGGCAGTAAAAACGAAGAAACGTATGTCTTTTTCTTTGGTCAAGTTTCATTTACGATCAACACACTAACTCAACGATAATGCTGAAAGCGATTTCATTTTTGAGCAGTTTTGTCGGTTTGCTACGATATATTTTAGATTGCGTTTGGCGATGAGGTCATTGTTATGTTAAGTTTGTTTTGTAGGTTGTAGGTAATAACTCGTTTTGTAGTGATGGAAATCCTATGAATGGATAGAAAAAGTCACCAAATTTGGTATTGTTGCTCTGCAAAAAACATGAAGTTAGGCAGAAATGATCTCAGAAGATTGAAGTTCATTTTGTTCACTCGATCAACGAATGACCTAATGGCAGACGGTTATGGATTGTGGAAACCAACAAAACTTGTTACGATCTGTTGAGTTTCTACTGGGATGAGTATGTAGTCTACATACCTATCCCAGGTTTATAAAAGTATAATTGAAAGTATCTTACAATTCTGTTTTGGTTTTTTTCATTCAAGAGGAATGACTTTACATCGGATGGAAGATGGGATTCCTAAGATTGCCGCTTGTGTATGGAATGTAGATTAAACAGAACAATCTCCTGCTGAATTGCATCTGATACGGCTCGGGATCAATGAACATTTCACTAAATTTGATAAAGCTAGCCCAAAGCAGTTTTTGCTAACTGCACCGGATACGGAGTCTAGACTTATGGTCGCAAAGATAGGAGAGAGGCCGTCTCAAAAGGGGTCTTTGGCACATAACACAATTCCAAACACCCCCCCCCCCCTCCCCCCCCAAATTTCCTTCAAAAGTGGCTGTTACAAAGTCCCCCCAAGCATATACAAACTATAACAGCCACTAAACACAAAAGCGAAGTTTCCTAAATTCAAATGTCATAATGGTATAGCATTGTAACAAAAGCACAATAAAAATAAAACAAATAACTTGTCTTGGCTATATCAAATTATAGGTTTTAAAATAAGATCGCAATTCATCTAATTGGGGATGTGAGTTTTTACCTTATGGAACTCAAATGGTTGTTGGCTCTACTCCGAAGTGGACCTTTGGTTTCACCAACATATTGTTTCAGACACTTCTTGCAAGTGATGATGAATACCAATTTTTCTGAAAATATTTCCAAATAGTAACGGTGTACCTGGATGCAGAAAATGTGTCCACTTTTCTTTTAAGGCTTGTGTATTTTGTGGAAGAGATAGATAATCCATGCTTAGTAGTAGGGAATTGTTATGCTCTAAAGACAGTCTTATGCCGTTAAAATTCATACAGTTTTCCGGACACGATGCCTTATCCTGCTGTTCACGATTTTCCAGATTACTCGCCTGGTGTTCTTCCTCATTTGTGTTATCATGCCGCGCCATCACGACCGTTTACCTGACCCTTTATCAGCTGATTCAATACCGATATCAATGTTTGCGTCTGTAAGCAATGGTGAGATTATGTTTTTGAGTGATGTGCAAAAGTTTAGCACAACTGGCAGCAATTGCGGGGTCAGGGGTTACGGCCACAAGGCCAGTTTTTGGTTCTGAAAATGACCGCTTCTCTACCAATGTATCTCGACAACTTAAGTTATATCCTGTGTTCTAAATATTAAAACCTCTATCTGAGCACTATTAACGGCCAAAGAATACCGTAAACTATCTAGTGGCGTTACTATACATTCACCCAAATCTAGTTTAAAAAAGTCATTCACTGAATCCTCAATCCAGTAAAAACTATGAAACTCTGAATTTTGATTGAAGACTTTTTGGAACATATTCAAATTTATTTAAATTAGGAGCTGCAGATTTTAGTTCTATATCAAGGCCGATGATGTTGGATGATGCCTGCAGCTCCACGTCAAATAAAAGAGATTAAGCAAATGTATGTCGTATAATAGTCATCATAATCGTCAGTCTTCCTCATTGTTTATTCCAACATTTAGTATTTTAGAATTTCCCGTTGAGAGCCTTAACAAGTTTGATCCGAGACGATTTTAAATCTGCACCTGTGTTTATGATACTTGCATATCAGGATGAGGATCTAAATTAGTTATGGAAAGATTAGAGTAGCTAAATAACAATAATAATAATATTTTAAAAAGCAATAATTGCTGTGGAAAAGACATTTTTATGAGCTGGTACGAGTGGGAAATGGGGTTGGACTGGATTATGTGGACGAGACATTTCAGGTAGACGGGCCAGTCTGGGGGACAGGAGACCCGCGTGGCGAGTCAGGCTGTGTAAAATAAGGCTTAGAGATACGACGAAGGTATATTCCAAGTTTGAAGTTTATCCGTGAATTTACTCTCTACTTATCGTGCTCACAACACATACAGGTTTAAGTATTGTAAAATTATGCAATGACGACCATTTGGTTTACGGAATTTGGTGAAATGCAATCTCATCCGTCCTATTAGCTATGCTACATGAAGCTTCCTAACGACTAGAAATAGTCGAACGATACCATGATTCGGAACTTTATCTTCGAATATATAAAAATTGCATGGAATTACCCTGTCATAAACCAGCTCGTTTTCATCCTTGGACACTTTTGGGTTAGACTGACCCATAAAACGACCACTC
>JAQQZZ010151676.1:0-12541 GCA_030265115.1 Mopalia vespertina | reverse complement strand
GTTTTTAGAGGTTACCCAAGTATGTATCTGAAGTGATGACTACAAGTTCATGTCCTTCCAAACTCTGAGTTATGTTTGTATTTCATATTTAACAATACCACAGTAAGTAAAAACAAATTCGTTGGAAAACCCAGTCTTAATTAATCGGAAAAGCTCGTGGTTGAACGATTAAACCATAAAACCACTGGACGGCCAATGTAATATAACTACTACAGTTGCTCCAGCAATTAAGCCTGCCGCACTCGAGCGATTCTCGGTCGGCGACTAATTACAAGAGATTTTCCGTCGGCGACAGCTTTTGCCGCACACGGAGCGATTCTGAGTCGGCGATTCTCCCAAACTTTTCATACAACTTTTAGCTTTGATTTGAACATTATAAGCACAGGCGACGGAGCTAGTTAATTATACATGTGTCAACAAAATTTAAATCATGTGACTCTATCTCTGCTTCTGACTGGATGTAAAATTTATGGTTGCGATTTTCCGTCGCATGTTTGCCACACACGAGGAGATTAGTCGCCGATAAGCTACAAGATATCCAACATGTTTGATCCCTTGCGACTAGCCGTCGACAGTGTCTAGTCTTGTCTTGCTTCGATGAGTCGACAATTGTTCTGGACAAAGTAAGTAGGCTAATATTTATATTCATGAAGGGATATTTTTTTAAAATGGATTTTTATTGCAACCGTTGTTGCATGTAACACACGACCTTTGCTATGGTGGCTCGACAATTGACTCCGCTACGTTTGCTACGAAAGTGGATATTGCTCCCCGTCAAGTAACTCCCAAGATGAACTTTGCTTCGATAAGTCGACAATTGCTCCGGACAAAATAAGTAATATTTATATTTAAGATCGGATGATTTTAAAAATGTTTTTTTATTGCAAACCTGGTTATATGTAACACACGACCTTTGCTCTGGTGGCTCGACAATTGATTTAGCTACGTCTGCTACGAAGAGCGGATATTGCTCCACAACAATTAACTGCCAAGGTGAAGGCTGCTCCGATGAGTCGACGACAATAAATTCAACAACGATTGCTTCTACCAATTTTAATCGATTGGGTATGTGTCACAAACATATACAATACAGGACAACATTCATTTTTAAATTACATATTTTATTTACTATCCAACACTTATAAGCCATGTGACTATGTCGAATCTGGTTCATTTGCGTATACAGCGATGTCTGCTTATAAAACAAAATAAATATAGCATTCTGGACACGTGAAATTAGTTCACTGAGGGAGAAGCAGTTTTAGATTGTTATTTTTGCAAGGCCACCATGTCACACCAATACAGTATGTTTTGTCCCTATTCATTCACCAGAAAAACACAGAAAAACACATACTTTGGGTTAAATATTTTATTGAATCTGATCTCACTGACATCGTTTATAACAAAAGTTCTTTTCTATAAGGGTTGTACAGTGAAACCACTGTATTGGCATGGTGTTTAACCAGGTACTTAATTTAAAGCGACGGTCTGTGGTGCACCGCAATGTATATACGTAACAATGGCATTACTTCTTGTGTTCATTCATACCATTTAATTGTCTATTCGACATATATCTAGTTTACAAAGAAATCTGGAACGTAGGGTAACTTTAAAATTAGCCCAAATCCTCCCGGTCGCTATGGCGTTGCAATTTAAATAGTAAACAAAATAACTCTACTGATATTGACCAATCAAATCTCGAGACAACCCTCTGTTCAAACTACGTCACAAGACCAACTCAATTGTCAATGTTATAAAGTGCCTTTTATAGTTTATACCTGGGATTTCCCACTTTACACTTATGCAGATTGTGCAACATACATTAATCTAATAGCTATCTAAACAGAGTTGCAACATACATTAATCTAATAGCTATCTAAACAGAGTTGTAAGTCGTCGATCTACAATGTCACAGCGACAAAGCATGCTGCTTTTGGCAATTGACTTTCAATCGGTTTAAAGTCACAATACTTACATGTTGGACAGTAGGGTGCTGTATCGGTAATAGTGCAAGTTACGTTACGTAGAGCAGGGGGGTGGTCATGCCCAAAATGGCGACTGTCAGTGGTCTTTTGGAGGTATATATTTGTCTTCCCTTAGAGACGTAAAAATGAACAAATGCTAATTCCACGTCATATACCAGTATGTTAAATGGTAGCCGTTCAAGTGATATAGAGATAATTCCAACCCAGACCTCCACTTTAACGTCTACACACACCCATTTTGTTTTAAGCCTCTTATACAGGAAGCTGTTGATATAAATTCAAAAACAAATTTAATTTTTGAAAAATTGTGTTATTTTGCGAACAATACCAAGTTGATCTGTGAGGGTGTAAATTATATCCATCTTATATCCACTCGAAGGTGTTGAAAATCCGGTCACATTCATAAATGTGGATATGGGGTAACTGGGTGAGACTCATTTCTTTCCTGGGATAGCTCCTATTTTTGTCATAATATAGAACAAAACTTTAACATGCTCTTACAGATTTCGAGGTACCTTAAAGTTTGTTCTTTAACTGAAGCCAATATTTGAGCTTCTTTCGATCAGCGGTAGAGACAGACAATTCGACGATGAGTCGTACAGCGACTTGTGGCACAAGCAAAGCCTCTAATCTCAGCTCTCATTAACTGCAAATATAAGACAAAAAGACTGAATTATAGTGTGTTCATTGTAGAACATTTGTATTAATTGATTAACATCGAGATGTGAGAAAACTGGATTGGATTGGAGACAAGACGGCATGGACGCGGAATGGTATAGATGGAGACGGGGAGAGGTATACATGGAATAGGGGATATGTATATGAATATATATGAAGACGGAGTGGTATACATCTCTTCATTTTCTTTCTCATTTTTAAAGTTTTATCTATTGATATATTTTAATATGATCCTAAACTCTTTTTAACATTTTGGGCTCCGATGGACACTAGCTTTCAAACTAAACGAGATATATACCCAGTTTAAATTAAGTAATTATTATTATTATTATAGGTGGAGACAGGGCCGGATTAAGACTCTTATATATATGTAATTCAAAATATTAACAATAATAAACCAAATAATTTAATGGGGTTTTTTTTTCAAAATGAAAGAAAATAAACAGAAAGATGGAAATTAATATTTTTGTATACTTCCACTTTATTAAAAAAAAGGAGAGGCATTGAAGAGGGGAAGAGGTATGGAAGACAGCTAGGGAAGGTATGGAGACGGAATGGTGTAGGCGGAGACGAGGAGAGGTATGGAAGAGGGAGAAGGTAGGTAGACGGAATGGTATAGATTGATTCGAGGAGAGGCATTGAAGAGGTGAAGAGGGGGGAAGGTATGGAGGCGGATTGGTGTTGGCGGAGACGAGGAGAGTTATGGAATAGGGAGAAAGGTACGGAATGGTATAGATTGATTCCAGGAGAAGCATTGCAGAGGGGATGAGGTATGGAACAGGGGGAAGGTATGGAGACGGAATGGTATAGAATTTTAAAAAGTATTTAGCAATGTTATATATCAATGGATCAATACCGCGATACACAAATATGTTATATGATTATTTTGTAATAGCGTACATTACTGTGTCGATTACAGTTCGTGTGGTTGTCAGTGGCCCGACAATGTTTCTCTCTCCCATCCACGTGATTTCCTTCACTACCCCAGGCGTGTACAAAGGCATACAAATCTTCGTTCTACAAGAAATCCACATACAAAGGTTCATTAGCTTGCTATGATAGAATGTCTATCAGGTGACTGACGATATTTTAATAAACTTCAGCTCACAGAAATGACATAAAAAGTTTCGTTCATAAAGGTATGGCTCACTCTGAAACATCTCGCCAATCAATGCGTTGAAACCCGCTTTGACCAGCCACCAAATATAATTTATCTTTTTAAAAAGAAAACAAGATTTTCATACACGTTCGTGAACTGAGGGGCGAAAACCCACCGTAACTGCGATAGACCAATGTGTCACAAACAAAACATGCACTTTTCAGACAAAGTCAATTGGTTTGAGAAATCGGTAGTGATTGATTCTGTTAGTCGATGGGAATAGACAGGAAGTAGGTTCTCATGAAGTCAGGTAATCTTGTATAACTAATGAGTCACGTGCTAGCTTGTCCCAGGATTTACAGTTTCTGGATCTGACATTATTACCCTTTATACAATCGTTTAGCTCTTCGTATAGAAGCTGTCTGTAATGCTTACCGACACCATTTTGCCAAAGTTGGTGTATGTATGGCGTGGACCTGGGAATTCAGCATCACATCTTATGATATAGGTCGACCACTTCTCCAGTTCCGCGTTCCAGTGCTGAAAAAAAATTAAGTAAGCAATTCAGCACACTATGGAAGGCGACGATTATGTTTCTTATAAATTATACACAGCCTACCAAGACTGCTAACTGTAAAGAATCAGCGGTTATATAGATTTCTAAAAAGCAATCACTTGGCACAGAGATGTAGATTAATTAAAATCGATGAATCATGTAATGTTCTAAATAAACTCCCAGAGATTATTTTGGCACTGAAATTTGATAGATTTAGACCAATCTTAATTTGTTCAGTTTAAAAATAAAAAATCTAAACAATAGCCAGTATTTTGTAGTCGAAAAATCTCATGCTTTACCAGTCGCTCTGATAGACAAGGATGTACAGGAATTGTATTATACTGTGCTAGCATTGATTTAGATAATTTGACCCAAAAATTTGAAATTTATATCGGTGCAATTTTGGAGGTTTTAAAAGTGTTCTTAGACAGTGTTGGGGTGGCTATACAGAGAATACACAGCTATTGAAGAGATCAATGCTACCGAACCTTAGATAAGATTCCGCAGTACTGACGTATGACGTATATCTTTTTGCCTGCACCACAATGGAACAATAGTAAATATAGTGTTAACCAAACTGTTTTTATAGGTGAAGGGGAACTGTTGCTTCTAGTCACATACCACAAAATTATTGAACAAAACGTGCGTTATCTGCAAAATTTCCAAAATGTTTGGAATTTGAACAAGAATAACTGCTGAATTTAAAAGTTTTTGTTATCTTTATCTTTCGTCCTTTTTTTTGTTTTTGTTTTGTTTTTTCGTTGTTTTATTTTTAGCCCTTTTTTAGCCGCGAAAGGGGGCACGCCCCCTGCGCACCCCAGTTAATCCGCCACTTGTAAGTAAGCCTATAATGTACACTGATAAGTCCATGCAAGAAGACCAGGACTGAAGACAACTTGTCCTCGGGATATTTACGTTAACCGTAAAACTAAGAGCGCTTTATGAAACATATTTTTTAACGTTGTGTAGAATGTTGATTTTACTGATTCATTCAACGCACGTAAAATAAGGTTTTGCTTTATTTTGTTTAACTTGTGCAGAAATGTACATGTAGACTCTCCTGGTGACACGCATAACCATTCTCGTGAAGAACGATTATTTCGAATACTTACAATACGAGGCAACTTCCGTTCGTCTCTCATCAAGTTGTGGACAGAAATTAACTCGTACTTCTCAGGTTGGGTCAAATCTCCTGTAAAGAGTGTACACTTGGCATCAAAAAATGCGTCAAATAAAAATAAAAGAAAAGCTGTCTACATGTACACTCACTGATCAGAGGCTATTTCAGACTGCAGTTGTTTATGTCTTATCCTAGGCCGCGGCCGTTTAATTGGCTGTCTGAAAAACAACTTTGTCGGTAACCAGTGAAAGTCAGTATAAAGATTTGGACTAGAAACAACGGATAGCAGATTTTAATTGGATGTTTAAAAGTAACTCTGTTATGCCAATCCTCGGGAAACGGTCATGCTTTTATCAGATGATATAAAGACAGGATTTCTGTATGCCCGATGATTAATAAGAGAACACTTCAATACATGTGGATATTGATAGGATATCGTTCACTTGAAAGGCATGTTAAGGAGTAAAATTGCAGCCTGTCATATAGGCATTCGATACTTAATGGATGGACCAAATCAAAGGCGTTTCAGCCGACATTCATTCATTGACAATCATCGTTTTCATATAGCCTACCTGCGTATTGGCGTATAGGTGAAACATATGATCGTCTTGCACTGGTGAATGAGGCAGGGGCGTTCCTTTGGCATTCACACGAACAAACTCGACTGTATTCGTCTGTATAAGTGTATTGGCTGCGAGCGGAATACGCTGACGGGGGCTGATTGGGGTTGTTCTGTGGACGCCTTCTATCGTATTGCACATACGTTCTGCTAACTCCATGCTGCTGACGACTGCGCCGCTCTTCCTCGTCTTGCTTACGCCGGCGCACGTCTTCTTGTTGACGGCGACGTTCATCTTCTTGTTGACGCCGCCTTTCTTCTTCTTGCTGACGACGTCGTCGGCCGTCCTCTAATCTGCGAAGGCGTTGCTCTTCTTTTTGCCTACGACGTAAATTATCTTGCTGCGTGCGTCTGTAACGTAAGTCATTCGGATAACGCCTCCTGTCTACGTAGTCTGTATGACTTGTTGGTCGCCCCTCGGCGTACATATAACCGGAGTTTTCTGCCCAGTCTTGGTCTTGCGGTAATTTGTCCACAGCTTTGGAGATTGGCATTGGCTGGTAGGAATCAACTATTAAAGAAATAAATCAACCTGTGAAACTGTGTGAACTGTCTCTTGTTTAAAATAATTTTAAATTACGTACTTTCTAACAATGCTTACATTGGAGTTAAATTTATAAGATATTTTCTGCAAATATCGCGAGTATTCGTGACAATAAGAATCAAGTAGATGACAATAGAGTATTAGACTGTACCTGAACATAGCTTGTCCCGGCATACTGTCCCTGGTTGACAATCGGAACACTCTATTCCGGCCTGGTATGGAAACTCACTGGGTATATTTCCTCTGAAACAAAAGCAAAATACCAAGAAACCTATTATATTCGGTAGTAAAAAGTTTATATAATAAAACTAATATATGCTGAACAAATAAATCGTCAAAACGTTTTGTAAACCAACGCCGCACGGAAAAAATGTAATTTAAACGTAAATCAAGGGTGTTTATTGGCGATTATGGGCTGAAATTGAAGTGTATACTCACACTGATTAACTGTTAGTCTTCATTTACTTGAAATGCCTACACTTTTGATTTGCATTGTTTTCAAACTGCATGCACAACATAGTTCGGTTAACATTACACGATTATTTGTCTTTCACACTCCCAATGTCCTTCACAGACACTTGTATCTAGCTTGTAGACATCAGCTATCGTTGGGCCTACCAGTTGAGGTTAACTGTATAGATAATATTGAGAACATGGGAAACCGAGTTCCCGACAAATAACAACAAATATAGTAAACTAAAACTAAAATTTGTACTCAACTTAACATATAAAACTAACCATCGTGTACCTTGCATTTCGTTAAAAGTCGCTTTATGTGGCCCAAGGTCGTCGCCAGGGCAGGCATAAAGCGCAATTCTTGGCGACGTGCTTGCAAAACGGCGACTTAAGCAGTTCAAAAATGGAATTGGGACACGTAAAAGAGGAGCTGAACGATCGCAAACTTTTAACGAAAAGCAAAAGAACCGATTGCTAGTTTTACAAAATGAAAACGTCATTAAAACGAGGATGTGTGACCCAAGGCGAGTACAAACTTAGATTTTAGTTTGCTTTATTTCTTGTAAATTTTCGATTGTCAGGAACTCTTCTGATCTTCGGCTATATTATCTACAGATGACCTCAACTGAAGGGATGTCTACCAGCTAGATACAAGAGTCTGTGGTCTTACCAATCAATGTAAAAAATCGTAAAATATCCAAGGAGAGTAATTATCTGCCACTGTATGTCTTACTTGGATTCATAGAAGCAGACGAACAGCATGACGTCATGAAGGGCCTGGTAACCGTTGAATAAGCGACCACATTTGTTCATGGCACAACCCACTTTCGCTGTGTTCGCCCAAACCAACTGTTAAAAAAATGGTCATATAAAAATTTTGCAGAGCTAAAATGTGATGAATTCGAAAACACTGTTTATAGCTATGGGTATGCAGATAATTCCGCCAAATGGGAATTGGTATATTATAACCAAAGTATAACGACTACTTTTAATGTGGATGTTATATTGATCCTATATAGTACAGCGGAGATCTTGTACTTTGGAGTGACCTCCCCTTACTCATGCACACGCGAATAACACTTTATTATGTTCAGAGGTGGTGTAAAGGCGGACATGTAGTACATTCTCTCTTTCGTTGAATATACTTGTGTGGAGTGGTTTCACTAGATTTAAAACAAACAAGATGGCGACTGCTATTTTATACATTTTTAATTCCTTAGCTTTCGAACGTGACTACGTTCATCTTCAGAGGTAGATGGCAAAAGCAAGAAAAAACTATTTACAGAGGCATTATATAGTACATAGAGAATACAGACATTGGCATACCATTGGCATAACAAAGAAGTTGAGCAATAGAATATACCGGTATACCGTACAATAACACAGCACAGCTCTATTGTTATTGTATAGTTTACCAGTATAGAGAACTTTTTCGCGGAAACATTAATATACCAACAACAAAATATTTCATAATACAAGCGAGTAATCCGGCCGCTTCCGATTGGCTGACAGTAATATGTACAGACATAAGATCAATGAGTTATCACAAAGAACATTAACTGAATTGCCATGAAGTGGTCTTGTTCCTGAGAAGAAGTCGGACTGTTATATTTATAAACACGCGACGCAATCATAGGATAATCTCCAAGACACATAATCTGAACAAAACAAAACAGCCCTTTATTTTATTAAACTTATCTGGGAGTGGGATATGCTGTCTCCTACCTGAGTGTACTCGCACGTGTTGTCACAAGTTGTCTGGAAAGGCTGGTAGTTGTAAGACTCGTCCTGGTCATTCCAGTCCTGAAGGCCATCAAATATCACCTTCTGGTCGTCTCCTACCTCCCCCACATACAGGTTCTCACCGTATTTGGTGTGGTGTTTGTGGTTATGTCGCTCATATGTGCACCACTTAGACCAGTAACCCGCCTTATCAGCCAGGTGGGAATCCCATACCTGTATCATAGAAAAAAATAACATAATACAATTACACCAGATGATATCATAGCGTCAGAATCCGGCGTTTGTTAGCAGTTATATGGTACCGTGATAATCTTGAGCGATTTGGGCCGTCACTAGCAGAGCAATATTACAGGTGGTAGTTTTATACCTGTATTACATCATGCGAAATGCAAAACATTAAATTTACTCATATTATGTACATACATGTCACCGGATAAATACAACATGTGTAAGATTCATAGATGAAAACAGGACAACTTTTTCGTTATTTCGTGATATCGCTCTTTTCCTAGTTGAGAGGGTATTGAAAAACTAGATCCGTACGGGTCTTGATTTCCTGTATAAGGATATTAGCAAATCGGGTGCTCGGTGGGTCATATTGAAATACAAAAGGAACTTCTTTCTTAGGTCCCTACCTGGTTCCATGTTAAAATCCAATAGAAACAACGTCTCTGTTTCTATTTGGTTAACTCTGGGGAGAGTTTCTGTTCGGTTTACTACAGGGGGGAGGGGGGGGGGGGGAGACTTTTTGTGTTTGTTTCAATCGGTAATATTTCAAAATGATCTAGAACCGAATGACAAGGAAGAGCAAAACGAACGTTCAACTGTTGGTGATGTCTTGTGACCTATTGGAATTCAAGTGATTGTTGGCTGTAATTCTAAGATAATTGTTAGTTTCTCCAACTTATGAGGTATACCATTGCCCATTTCCTTAAAAACTCATCAAAATGTCTGCGGAATTATTAACATGTCTAGTTTGTCCGCCAACTCTTCGTTCAGACACAAACTAGAAATAAAATATCTGCTTAACGTCTAGTCTTTGCAGATTTTGAAAAATCGCCTGAAGTTTTAAGGGTGATTCTGGTGGTTCCTTACGGAGGGGCTGAGTCTACATCTTCGTCCACGACATTATTACCGTTCAGTTTTCCGAGTGTTTCATATTTTAGGTGTGTGGAGGAATAAAGGATTTGGCGTTAAGTAGTCAATGGGTATATGTAGGTTTAAATAATGCTCTCTAAATGTCTGTTTTATCAAATTGACACCATTGTGGACTAACATTTATAATAAATCCACACTCGCTAGCTTGACAACATACGGAGGTTTAATGTTAGGGTCAATTTGGTCAGATGTAGAAGGTTCAATAGTGACTGTTTAACACACTTTCCAAGGACTGCCATAAAAATGTAGACTTAACCTTTTGTAAAGGTCATCACCTTTAATTTGCCGGTATACTTTGCCGTTGAGCTCTAAATCTATATATTTCAAACTGCGTTCCGACTGAAGAAGTCAAATGGGTAACGTTTGAGTAGACCCAGAAAAGAATTATAGAATAGATTTTGCAGTAAAGGGGATAGAGGTATTGGTTTCCCAAAACTGCTTTCCTCCATTGTCTCTTACAAAAACACAGGATATCCCAGGCAGTGCCTCAAGTGACGAGTCCCTGGGATGTCACCAGGCAGGTTAAGCCAGGCCAACGGAACACATCTTAAAAAGTGTGAACTATCTGTGAAATCAGACGAGCTTTCTAAAGTTACGTCAGTCTGTTGTAAGTTGATACTGTTGAGTCCTGTGTTTTCCAGACTATACGAGTGGAATTACACTGAAATCGTCACTGGTTATTTTGAACAGGTAAGCCACTGTGTAAATAAAATCATGGTCTGCTGTCATTACATACGATTTATTTTACTACACCTACTGTTGTGCAAAAGGTGTCAGGTACATTTTTTTTTTCCCCGTGTTAACAAAAGCAGAGCTATCCAGATGATGGGTTTTAATCTTAGATATCAGTTGTTACACTAAAAGTTTGCTTTGTATCCACACTTGTGCTGACTTAACAAGACAACTCAAAACCACAGCACTGTAAACATCCACCACCTCCCTCTACCTGTCTGTGGGTGTCTTTCATCGTTCATCTTCGAAGTAAAAACAACTGACATGAATGTCAGGACGATTTGAATAAGTGTGTGTTTCCGGATAAATTGATGACCTAACTAGAATCACACATCTTCTGATAATTACATCCATTGTCAGTACCGTCAATTATAGGCACATCTTATCTCTTATATTTATACATATTTCAAATGTAATGCATGTTTGTTTGTGAATTTAAATTATGGGCTTTGATAAATCGCTTGCAACTGAATCCATATAAGGTAAACTGTTAACACGGAAACAATGACAAGTAAAATGACAAAATGCTATGTTGGTTTTGCTTGAATTTTATTACCAAAGAAAATCGTGAAAAAGAGCATAGTTTAATTTGACAAGACAACATGAGGGCATATAGCACATTATTAAATTGTCAGTTCTTAGTTTCTAGCCGACAACAAGATCCCGGTCCCTCGAGTACCCCAGTTATATTCCCCATCGGACATCATCTTTTAGATTATGGACAATAACATCACGTCTCTCTAAACCATCTTCCCATTGCAAGGGTCAAAATGTGTAAGACGGGACTTCCACATTACTACCCCTTGCTGCAATTCGAGGCAAAAACGTGACAAAAATTTAATTGGACTATTGCACAAACAAGCAACCAATCAGAAAGCCGTTTACTCATCAATGTCGACAACAAACAAGCGTGGCGCCACTATCAATTACCGTGCCTGTGATGATGTCAGGACTCGTTAATGGGACTTATTAAGATCGTGTGTGTATACGACATATATAGCCTACTTGTCACCCTGTGTTTGGACCGCTTCTTTCTTATTCTCAGAAAGCTCCAATCTCACTGGGTGCGTTAAAGAGAGGTCATCCGAATGTAGCTGTTATATACTCTATTCAACTCAGGTTTTTCAATCTATTAAGGCCAGGTAGGGAAGGAAGAGAGGCTTAATGCGACAATCTTCTTTTCCGCCTTGCCTCGGGAAGATGTTCTAAACCGAAAAACCTGTGTGTATGTTGGCCCATTCATGGGGGGCCTTCCATGTGCACAATGTATTGCGACCGGAGTGGAGGGCGTCACCAGCAGGTTGATTGCGTCCTTGAGAAGACGTGCGTATAGATATCATTACAGCTATTGTGATTTTAACTAGGATGCCTCTAAAGTCTTTGGTACACTGATAAAATTCAGCTAATCAATGACTGTGGTCCATTTAAAGTATGTCATGTTTTGTGTAATGGTTTCCCGGTTAGATTTAACGTCAACCCCAACCCAAAACTTAACCGTGTTAAAAGTTTAATAGATGACAGCTTATAGCGCATTCGAAAAGTGACTAATTAATGGCGTTAATTGCATTCCAATAGATGCTTGTTTCGGGACGATGAGATCGAGCTGCCCGAGTAGCGTGTCCAATCCACCCATCTATTTGTTCGTAACCGACCTGTCAACCTGCAATAAATGTGTTATACATGTTTTACAGGCATAATGGTGTTGAGTGTGTTCAGGGCAGCTACATGAAGTGTTCTTATCGCCTAGAAAATCCATTAAAAGAGGGGAAAATAAAACAAATGCATCTCTCCACCCAATAGAAAATGTCTTATAGTATATATTAAAATTTTTGTTGTTGACCCAAAGAGATA
>JAQQZZ010151665.1:0-12542 GCA_030265115.1 Mopalia vespertina | reverse complement strand
AAGGAAACATGCTTTATCCTTGATGTATGCTCGCACGAACTGCATGCTTGTGCACGTCGGAGTTGCTGTGTGTCATGTTGTCTTTGACAACGCATTTACCTCTAATAATAATAATAATATTTCTTGTATTAAGTTTCAACAAAATGTTTAGAAATTTATGAGTGTGAACTTTCTTTTTTGACTGAGTATACGTATATGACAGAAAAAGTTTAATGTAAAATGTATTTCGTGATTTTAACGCTTATGTCTGTCCTTTTCTGTTCTTTTCATTTCTTATTTTGATGTACGCCAATTTTATGAAATATAGAAATTGTTCAAATGTCCACACCACAGCATAGCTGAATTACCGCTGAATGTGGCATAAAACATCAATCAATCAATATTTAATACAAAAAATTGAGGTGGCATCCTTTTCTTTATCTGGTAGATTAGGGAAAAATTGTGCATCATAGAACGGATGGTTGATAATCTAGTGTGAAATAGACTAATTATCGATACCGATAGACAGTTTAATAGTTCAGACCACCGATGTGGAAGTGTTGGCATCACACGGTGTTTTCTTGTCCAACATCAAGAGAACTTTGTTGGGGGCTGAACATTCTTTACAAAGACCACAAAACAGTTTCCGTGATTACATGTCCGACTGAAAGGTTACGATTTGACATAAAGCCGCTTATTCACTCGAAAGAACTTATCCAAACCAACGTCAATTGATTTCCGTTCATTTCTTTGTTGAAGGTGACAACAGAATTTCCTCTAACAAAAATTCCTATGATTCAATTTAAACAGGTCTTTCTGTTTAAAAATAGATGCAGAATTTCGTGCGCAGCTTTAGGTTTCTTAATCTGTACTGGTACTCTAAATATCAAACAGGTTTTCAGATAAAGGAGTACCGTAAAATGCATTCTCCTGTTCCGTTGTTTTTACAAACCGAATACTTTTCATTATGCGGCATTCCTCCTTTAAACAAGTAGGACGTACTGAACATAGTGTATACATAAAAAGGAATGTACTAACACTATATAAGACGTATCACATATCTGTTCTGTGTACACGTTAAACTCGACTGCTGTGGGACACAAATCATCCAGATAGTTACACCACAGTTGATCCATCCAAATCAATAACCAAACTACATTCTAAGCCGACATAAAGTAAAGGAAATTGATTTTGGACTGTTAACAAGGGTTCCATTTGAGAACAGAACACCTCCAATGGGGCTTTTTATTGAGCCTATGGAACAACGAAAATAAGGCTTCAAAATATCGATTTCCTTTCATACATTACACTTCTGTTACGCTTGACATAACGTCTACTATGGAACGATTCGCTGTCAAATACTTCGCCGAAATGAGTAACTGTGTGTTTAACACTTGCAGAAAAATTATGATCTTGATTTCCGGGCCTGACAATCACAACATTAATATGTCTTGCGTTTGTTCAATGTCACTTTTTGGTTCAGACAAAAAACAATCTCCATTGAGAATTCATTACAAAATATCACATTGTCTCATCCATAGTCTCTCCTCTCTTCACAAATGTGAGAAGAGTATGTTACAATTTGGTTGCGAAAACATACATCTATTTTTTTAAGAACGACCCTTTTTTGTATACGAGTGTATCAAGGATTTGGTACGCTTCACTGTAGTAGGAATTCCCCCTGTATGTTTTTCTGGGTTTATGTTCTGTTTTCTTAGCTGCACGCATATCTTATGTACATTTGTCTCTTGGTTACATTTTTTATTACAAACCTGAAAATAAATAGCACATCTGCTCCTAATGATGGTATATACCATTATTTGTCTCTGCCATTTTGTCTGCTGTGCATCTAAGCCAGGTGACCTTCAGGAGTGGTAGAGAGAAAAGGAATCAATAGCCCACATGATGATAATTTATTGGACGTTTTGATATAAAATAGCCTTGGTACATATCCCAGTGTCAGTGATTATAGCAGGCAGTGTTTCCAGTAACGAAATGAGCTTAGTTTCAAATAACACACGCCGTATCATGTACTATACAATACCTATAAAGCTGCAGATCGAACTCCCACATCTTAGCCATGACCCGTCTTATCTCAACGCCAGCGTTACCCCAAAACCCGAGCCAAGTTTGGTGATATCGTTGTCTTTCATATCTTTAGGTCCTTTATTCATTTACAAAGGCAGATATTACTCGAATGTCTTGTAACCTAACCTAAATAAATTATCGACAGTCGGGTGAATGTTCAGGTACAAGAGTAGATATATTCTTATCACATAGCTTTGAGGCCAACCGGCTCCACATCATATTTACGTCAAACCTAAGCTATCGCAGAATACACTGATCAAAATATCTCTTGTATTCGTAGGCTTTAAAGCTCGCATCAAACAAATCTTGCAATTTATTAAATAACCAGAGAAAAATGTTATTCATGATTGGTTCAAATGTTTATGTTCTTACGAAAGTGATTACCACCTAAACGTTTATATCTGCAGGACAACTCTGACTTTGAGTGCAAAGAAGTCCGTGCCCGACACGTGAACAACACTGTATGAAATGATACTGTCTTAAACACAAACATAATTTGTGTTTAATTTTTTAAAAACACTAAATAAGTATAGCTTGAAGTGTGTGCAAAATAGTAAATATCAGATTAAGCGTGCGACAATTAAACTAAAAGTCAACGTGTTGGTATGGCATCCAGTTTTTTTCATGTCTATTGTCTGTTGTTAATGGGCGGTATTTTAAACAATTTCCGATGACGATCAATTGAGATGAATCGTGACTGGAAGACCCTGGTTGTTTTAGAGAGAGACACTTGTTGCGGTTATATAAAATCCACTATTGACGCCTTCGCTTTGGTAATAACGGATCAAACAAAAAAATTAGATGAAATGTAAGTTTTTACTGGCGCTTGTTGATTGATTGATTATTGTTTTACGACACACTCAGTGGTATTTCAGCTAAGCTTTGGTTTGAACATATTTTCAATTTATATCTGTGATATATTACAATTGCAACCAGTATCCTTACTGACATCAAAACGGAAAAATAAACCGAACTAAAAAGTACATACATAAGTGTTAAGAATTCTCAATGCAATATTAAATGCTTCACTTTCGATCTACAAATTGTAAATATTGCCCTTGCCAACCATTGTTATCTACAATTATTCATACACACTGATTCTTTTAACACGCTTGATGACAACATCGCCAACAATACTGTGGAAAACGTCATTCACAGAGCTAATATAACTGTTAAAAATAATAAAAATGTCAATATATTAAACGTTTCATGTTGGATTTTAAAAAACTGCAAATATTGTGCTTGAAACTGCCAGTTATAGTTACTTACAATAAATCATAAAAATCAATGTCGATTCTTGTGTTTTGGTGAGCGACCAACACTGTGCCTGTCTCAAATGATCAACTTACTGCTGCTTTGAGATGCATGAGGTGTAACGGCTACATATCACTCAAAAATGTTCTTCAGTTTTAATAAATTTACTGCCTTTTTATTGATGCCTTTTGCTACGTTCCTGTAGTAGTTATTAGTATTTTTGTTACGGACTTTTTTTCATTTTGGCTGTTTATTACTATGAATCTAGGCCAGTTCTCTTTTTTTTCGTTTAGCTTCATATACTTTTCGTTTCATTTTTTCCATAATGTATAGGGTTGGAAGGGGATGCCATCATCAGTAATAACAACACATTTATTAATTCCCCAAGTAATCAATAATGTGAACAAACTCCAAGAATAGATCAAACAAAGCAGAACATTTGATGTCACTCACTATTTACCGTAAAAGTTTATCGAGCGCCAATCCGTTTTTTTTTACGACATCATTTGCCACAGTGTAAAACAGAGACTACTCTACCAAAGATTTATACGGAAACTGTCAATTACAGTTTTCCTTAAAACGATCTGATGTTCTTTATGTCTACTCCACTTCTTTCCCTGGTGGAAGTTAATGTCATCGTTTGAAAATCGACCTTGATTAAGCATAGCATTTCTGCACAACAACAAAAAACGACATCTTATTATGTGCCAGAAGTTTCATTGCTATTTATTGGTAGACAGCTTGGTCGATAACTATCCCCAACAGCACTGGATATTTTTCTCCCTTTCATTGTTGATGAACATTATTATCTATACGTAATGTCACACGTACGCCAGTTCTGGTCCCCACTATGAAAAGATGAATAGGTCTACCGCAAGTTCATTGTTTGGTTCGAGGTGCCAGCCCTATGGATAAAGGAAACCACCGTCTACTTCATTTATAAGAAGGAAGTATTACAAAACGAAACACAAGTACATTACAAACATATCACTCTCATGTTTCCCGGAGTACGATGGCTTTCAGATCCTCTCTTATACATGTGTCACCCATACACAAATTGTCAACCGTAAAACCTGTAGATGCGAATACATATCTTATAAACTATACAGTATAAAGGGATACCAGGTGCAGCTGTACCAAAACTTTAGAAACAAGGCCTTCCCCTTAATAACATATAACGTTGAATCCGTATGACCTAATTACAGCGGGTAGATATTTTAAGCGAGTGTGGTACTGCCGAGAAATGATTGATTTTAACATGACAATTTACGTTGAGTGGTTGTTTTATCGGTCGGTATAACGAGATGATTCATGTCAGGGTAAGGCCATGCAATTTTTATATATTGGAAGTGCAGAATCATTGTATCGTTCTACTATTTTTAAAGGTTAGGAAGTTTTAAGTAGCATACCTATATAACCTGATGCATAATAGACCTATGTAAGGGTTGCCTGATGCAAATGGTTTCATGTCGCTGGATTGTGCGCTGTACTTCACTTCTATTTACGTGTTATTACATTTCATTTTAGGCGTACTTGAGGTCAAAGTTTGTCATGTATAACTGCATTAAATAAAACTTTATAAGCATGCATCCTGTATGACCGAAACTTTTTTCCACAATGTAACATACATTAGCAGAAACTGAATCAAAGCAAATTGTACTCCAGAATTACAACAATCAGCAGTCCGTCACCATCAGGACAAGATTCAGATGTGTTTTTAATAAGATGAACAATTAACGCTCAAGGTGTATTTTACTGTTTCAAAATTTGGCTGGTAAAAGGGTGCCACATATAGTCAATTTGCCCTTACACGTCACTTCGGCTCAATATTATTCTGGCCGTGGCTTAGTGTTACCGTGCGCGCTTATTAATCTTACTTCGGTTTACCGTTCACGGGATCGAGTCCATCTGTCGAACATCGGGTATATGAGTGAGTCACACGATGTGCCTCCGGCAATCGCGGGGTTGGTTTTTACCAGCTTTCCTCCCGGTTTTCCACCGAAATTAGACAAGAAGTAGTGTGAAGTGGACAATCCGTCGTCATATAAGTGGAATATCCTTCAGTACAACGTTAAACCCCAATCAAATAAACAATCAATATTCTCCTTGGCGATCTGATCAATCGGCAGTCAATTATTCAAATCTAACTTGAACAATTCTAACATTATAAAGACGGTTTTTCCGCCTATCAGGTTCATTAAGCAGATTGGTGTGTATCATAAAATTGAATGTTTATGAATGCTTGTAAATAACTATCATTAACACAATTTTAAACACAATATGTACAATTTTAGATCCAAAATAAAACATTTGGTATTTCGACATATTTAACATTTTTAACACTGCAGTTCAATTCATTACTCTGTTTTATGTTCACTGCAAACAGTGGTACTGATTGGAACTACATGTATATTAAAATGTAGAATATGGGTATATAAACAAATTAAATATAATATTTACAATTTTTAACACTTGTGTACGTCCTCTTCAGTTCAATCTATTTCTCTTTTTGATGTTTACCGCAAAGAGTGCTACCGATTGTAACTATCTTTACCAAGACATACGTCTTATTATATATTTTGTGACATTTAAAACATGAGCCACATTTCTAAATTCAAACACTGTCGGTTGGCAAGGACATGGTTTTGCTATTGGTTCATTCCTGCGAACAACTCGACAGTGTGCTCTTTGTCTTGCCAAAAAACCTCTTCAAAGGATATTGAACGAGATGGCTTGCTTACAGTTCGTGGATCAATGGGTGTGATCTATGAGGGGAAATCTCCATTTTGCTCCTGAAAGCAACCTCCCAGACAGCGTTAAATTGTCTCCCTTTATTTATTTTGTGAGATGAAGCCAGACGGGTTAAGGAATATAACATTTCATTTTCTGTGAACAATGGGCTTGGTATCCACGTAGATAGCTTGTGGTGGCCACATTTACACCAAGAGAATGAAATGGTGGCATGAGCTGAATCAGGAATATGTCGACCGAACTTGGAACGCTGATTAGTCAATATGGGAAAGTTGTGAACGTTCAAACAGAGTTCTGTATTGTTTGTTGTTGTCAGTCCGACACGAAACCGCTCAGCTATAGTATTTGGTATATGTTTAAACGTTTCTAATATTTCTAACAGAGATTATATTTGCTATCTGCGTCTGTTTCTTGGATCTCGAGCGACAATCTTTAAAATTATTTTTTAAATCATGTTCTTCATGATAGCATTTTCCTGTCCAAAACGATTAGTTCATTTATTCTGTCATCGATGGCATTTACAAGCAGTGATTATGTGCGACCAAATCACCAACGATATGCTCATTATGTAAACTTGTAAAGACTTTCCTGTTTTTATGGGCTGTGTTAATGTGAAACATGCACGGAAATGACGATTTGTTGAGATGTATAATCCACACAATATTATTATGCATTGTGCCAAATAAATGGCTGATATGTTATACAGCTCGACTATCAACACATACAGTGACTATACAGCAACGGCTTAATCAGAGGGGTGTCCACCAGTCTTTTTGGTCACCCGGAATTGAAAAATTGCCTCCCTCATAAGAAAATGCAACATGCAGAAAAAGGAAAACTGTTAAAAGTGGACACCCAGTTACTTAAAAAGTGAAGTAAAATTACCATTTTGGACACCATACTTTGATTTCCGGCTAAGCTCCTGATTTACCGTACGGTTGTATGTTAGTTTGTGGATAACACTGTACATGCACTGTGTGTTAACGGTGCTAGAGTTAGTCATAGAGACACATTGAAAAAACATTCATCAAACGATCGATGGGAAATTCATGGCTTTAACTCGATAATGTATTTTGTTAAGATTTATTTCTCACCGGTTCGTTTGGATCAAGTGCACATTTTAGATAGTCCGTTTTACAAACAAAAAAAATTGTAACAGAAATGTGTTTGGTGCCATCATCTTTGACGTCGACCATCAGATAAAATAAACTTATCTATTCACTGTCAACGCGCTGGGGGAATTTACATTTTAACTGATCGTTTTGTTTCGTGGGTTAATGAAACTGTCATCAGACAATGACATGCTTTAATTAAGCGCAAGATTCTGTCCGTGAATTCCTTCCCGGTGCTTCGATATCAAAACCTGACGACACGTTGATCGGTCCTGAAGACTTAACTTGCCTCTACGACGAACACCTCCTATTGGGTTAAACGGTCAAGTCGACATGCTACCCATGAGATGGTGTCAACACTTTTGAACATTTCCCTTACGAAAAATTCCTATCGGAAATCCTATAAGATAATTTTTTAATCCTATAAGAATCTATTGAAAAAATCTATAGGATGTTTTGTAAGGGTTTAGACTGTAGATATCAAACTGTATTGCTCCAGAACTTGCTTAAGAACGTATCGAATATAAAACGAAAACAAAATAGCACAAATAGATTGGAAAAGGAACTCTCCTTAACACTATAACAACTTAGATATACCTTTCACCTCAACACGGACAAACACCCCACGCATCCCAGGCTTTGTTTCGTTATTAGATACTTATTTAAACGTCTTGACGAAGTCTAACTAGGTTAACACAAATATCACACACAGGTTTACTGCAAAAGACTTGCTGTGACATGCATGGAAACTATATGTTTATTTTGCTTGCTAATCTCTATCGGACAGCCCCATGTGATCCATAAGTGGATCAGTCCGGCATGTAAAACTAAACGTCACTGTTTAGTGTTGGGTTTGGGTTTAAACCTAACCCTTTAATTTACCTCAAACTCAATACTGAACCTCACCTAAACCACCTGCTACACGTCCTAACCCATACACTCAACATGATACAGAATCACTTATTGAGTGACAAGGATGTTATTATGAAACCCTGTCAATAACATGACTTGTTCAAACCAATATCTTCAATTTCCAGACAACACTCCTCTTGTATATATCGGGTTGTGTTGAAAACAGTTTGTTCAAAGGACTCGGACTAAGGTGACTATCTTAGATTTGATCTATCAATGATTCCGATTCTGCGAGAGGCAGTCACCCTTATTCTTCTAAAATCAACCTCCACGACAGAGTTAAATTGATTTCCTTTATTTATTTTGTAAGATGAAGCCGAATGGAGCGCGTCATTTCCGTGAACAATTGACTGTTAATCCGCACAGCATTTCTTTGGCGTCTTCATTCACACCAAGACAATGCTCAAAGAGTGGACGAGTTAGCCAGTGAGCTGCATCAGGAATGTATTTTTATATTATATACAGCTTTAGGGCCAGTTGTATTAACTTTTTAAGGTCCAATCGTTTATTCAGACTAAGTTTTTTAAGTTACCTAGCGACGCAGTCGCGTGAATGGCAAACGAAATTAGAAACCCGTGACGTCTTCACGTCAAAAATGTGGCTCCATAGAATAGGCTTCATCATCTTTGATTGTTCACCAATTACTTCGTTGATTACGATTACGTTACACAGTTAGCGTGAAAGAACTGTGGAATATGCTGATCACAAATCCAACATTTTATAATAATCCAGGGTGGCAAAGAAATAACAGAGATTATTGCATTGTGTGATATTTGATATGATAAGACTGGTCTTCCCTGTTTTGCATTTGGTCTTGGCTAAAACCAGTCTTAAATAAGCTTGAGCAACAGACCTGCGTGCTGGGATTAAATAAGACCAGCTTAATGAACTCAAGTCTGTTTTAACTTTAAGTCAACCGGCCCCTGTTTAGTAAAAGTAGGGATTACATCAATTCACAACCGGAGTTAACTAGCCCAGTAGGTCTCTGTCTGAAACACGCTTGGGCAACCGTTTATGTCAGGAATACTATGCTTCTACTATATTTGGGGTTGAACAACTTGCTTATTGTAATGGTTCCCCTCGCCAAAGGCAGTATGTGTCAAGCCTCGACATAATGGTTTTTCTGTATGTGTTAGTCTGGCTATAAACTATCGACAAACTCCGCGAAATACTCGTCAGTACGACGGCAAACACCAATCTATCAACCAGACAACAAATCAAAATGAATTCCACAGTTGTGAACAGTCTATATCCACACCAGCGGATCTTTACGACACAGGAAATACAGTGTGTACAATGTAGGCCACAATCTGTCTGCTTGTATACCCCCACAGTTTGATCGGATTTGGATCTGAAACAAGGCCATAATCAAAATATGTTTGTATAGGTCTTTAGCTTGGTAGGCTGTAATAATCAAATATGGATACAGTGTGGCCCATAACCAGAATCTGTTTTTATATTTCTTTAGTTTGATCGGCTGTGTTCTCGGACATTGTGTACAAAGTAGACCATTATCAGATTGCTTGTATATATCTGAAGTTTACTAGGATAAAGTTCTCAACTATGGTTATGGGTTCACTGTAGAACCCATAACCAGAAACTGTTTGTATATTTCTATAGTTTGACAGGCTGTTATTCTGTAATATTGTGTGTACACTGTAGCCCATACATAGAATTTCCCCCATACAGTGCTTCAAATCAGTTGAACAATGAAGCATCCAGCCAAACCAATAAGCTCACGTTCTAACTCGCCAAATTCACCCAAATAACAAACACATAAAAACACATAATATCTTACAACACTGTACTACAGTCAGCGAGGCCATACAATTCATTGAAGATATTGGGTATGGCTTTTAAAAAGACAGAAATGAGTGTAAATATATCGTTGAAGACACCCTGAACAAACAGACTTTTCAGAAACAGAATCATTTTGAAATCTGCAAAATGCAATTCAGAATTAGGGTCAAAATCCGAAAGGCAAAATACAGTGCTTTAGGTTTGACCAAATTTGATTTGTTTCTGTTTTCCAGTCTCTCATTTTCAGAACAGGCTCTGCTCTGATGCCGCTGTCTACATCCCCTTTTCGTCCCTTCTTCAAAGGTTCATGTATCTAACAACAGCATCTTTCTAAGCCTCTGACAAAAGTTGTTTCCTTGGTGTTCCTTTTGTGCCTGCTGAAATAATATAAATATCTATTACTTTATATAACGAGCAATAAGCTTACATCGGTCAAACTATCAATAGAACATTGACACTTGATGATCCCTTTTTTCCGATTGAGTGCACCTTAATTTGCTTTCTGTAATGTAAAAAACAAAGGTGTCATTTTTAAAAAGCTTTGTCACTCAGACATACATTTTCCCCTTTTTATCACCAGACAGAATTGGATTTTATATCGTACTTTATAAGGTTATTTCACTCATTTGAAGGTGCGCCAAACAAACTCTCGTAATTTACAACAGAAAAAGAAATGATGATTATAAGACAGAATAGACAAACATCACAAACAGGTTTATTGCTGCCGTAAGATCTGAGATCAGCAGGGAACCCATAACTTTTCTAACTGTCCGTCTTAGAGGAGGACATTATACCCCATTAAAACAACAATACAAAGGGAAGCTCTTGTAAAGTTACATACACTAGAAGACATTTATGTGGAAGATTTTATGGGTATTTTGTAATCATTACATGGATGTGTATATTTGTTATACAGCATTGAACATAGTTTCAACTTTTTAACTTATTGTTATGGTATTGGTGTATTCAACATGAGTGTTATGTACAAATCTTCAGAATACACCAGGTTGATAAGTCTTTGCTTTTCTATGTTGAAAAATTCATATTCCTCTATGTTGAAAGATAAATTGTCTTCTATTTCTAAGTGAAGACAGCATGTACTGCCGGACACAATACAACAAAATGTACATTATGACTGAATAATGTATTTCTACCAACATGTATCAAAGTTTGTTTGCCTGATTGGGGATAAACGCCGTACTTAAGGTAATTGAACTCACATGACGGCGTGCCAGCCGAATGGGTGAAGGAGCCCAAGAGAAGACAATCACAGGACATAATACAAGGACATCACAAACAGATCAGCGTTATGTTGCTCTTTAGCGCCGAGAGCGCATCAGGATAACTTGAATTCCCAAAATAAAATACTTGCAATCCCATATGTTCATTCGATCACAAGTATATATAGCTTAACAACAGAGCCGTCCATCGGGCTCTATAATGCAGCTTGCTACAGTTATTGTACGCTGGCATGAGCATTTGCGGTAGACTATTTCCCAAGACTGTGATGTACCATGATCTCGAAAGCCTTCAATGTACTGAAGTAGTGTTTTTTTCAGTCAGTTGATCAATCAGTACTCAAGGGTGTTGGACGCACATTTGACTAATACTATTCTACGTGGTTTACATGAACAGTTACGATGACAATTGATTCTATAACAAAATACCTTCGTCCTATGCATCCTTGCCAGGGGCCCATTCCACAAAGCATTTTTTGACCTAAGTCAAAATACTTAATTTCATATTTTCGCCACCTGTCTTAATTTAGTTCTAAAAATTTAAATGTAGTTATAAATTAAATACATTTTCATAACAATGCGTGAATATTAAATGTTTAAATGCAAAACTGTGAAATTGTAGAGAACTGTCAATTAGCTATTCCAGCTGTGCACGACCTACATGTAGATAATTAGGAAACACTAACATTAATGCATTGTGACAGCCTTGGTCAAGGCAGATAAAGTCGCAATGGTTTTAACCTAGAATATTGAATTCAGGACAGTGGTGCCAAGCTGTGAATGTAATAAAGACAACACAGGCACTTCATCCAACATTCTAAAGTGCAAACTTAAACTCAGACAAAGAAATGGCAAGATCGACTGGTGAAAGTGATGTGAAATGGTTATTGTCCAAGCAAGCCTGTTAGTTTATATTCAGTAATTCACATCATGCTCACATTGGTAAAACATCTCACTACAGTATTAAACCCTTTCATTATAAACCAAAACATCAAAAGGAGTTAAGTAGTCATGGCTACCATTCATTTTTCATTTCCACTTAAGAGAAATTCATATGAAGACAAAAAAACTTGCATTTCCCCATTATTAAAATCACAAAAGACGGCGTGAGGGCTCTACGGAAGTAAGGTATGTTTGAACAGTTTGCGTTGATTTAGCAGTTTTCATTTCTCTAGTGTTCAAGTTAACGACAGAAGGGCGATCATCACCAGTTGGCCACATAACGATTGATTGGAGCTTTACGCCACATTCAGCGGTATTTCAGCGACGCTGTTGCGTGAACATAGTCAAACTCCTTTATCCAGAGTTCTTTACATAAAGATAAACAGACTGCACCCTTGGCAGTAAACATTAAAAAAAAAACTAAAAAAAAACAAACAATTAAACCGAAAAGGATAGAAAATAGTGA
>JAQQZZ010151654.1:0-12542 GCA_030265115.1 Mopalia vespertina | reverse complement strand
GTAGGTTTGTTTTAACTGCCCGCAGATTGATCTGCGGACAAACACGTTACGGAAATAGTACCTAATCATAGGACGTCTAGGTACTGTCAATGTCCAAATGATAAATATCGAACGTCGACGGCCTATTTAATAGGACTAGAATCTACACATGCATCTTGTGATAGGACTCTGTGTCAGACTGTCAGTCAAATGCCCAACGGCAGACAAAATTTGATGAAGCGATATGCCATGCACTTGATTACAGATATGTGATTTGGAAAAGAGACAATATTTGTTAAGGACATGCCCCTGCTGCTTTTTTGCAGAGAATTCTTCCTTGGAAACTTACAATGTAATGTCTCCAAAGCTATATAGTGGACCTATAGGCCTTGAGCCTATACATGTACATGTAAGTTTGGCGAGGTAACTTTGTTGGAGATCCAATATTTTTATCCAGAATTCTTCAATGTGTATGTTCTCAAACTTCTGTTAACATAAGTTAAGTTCGCAAGAAACTTCACAGCTTTTATCGTGTTTAAAAAGTTTAACATTAACCTGAAGGGTACAATTATTTGTTTTCAAAGTAAGTTTGATTGGATAATGGGTTAGAGTGGCGGCCCTCTAGCGGCCATCTTACAACTTTTGGGGCACCCGTTAGGGGTTGGTGACTTCAAAAACAAAGTGTTGTATCAGTTATTTTTCAATTCTCATTGACAAATTAAATTCTTAAACTGACTAGCGCTTGTGTAGACGTATGTTCTTAGTATAACGTAAAGGAATGACAGGTTAACACTGAGAAAGTACAAGCCAGACCTTAAAATCTGTACACACCTCTTCCCTACGGAAACCATTTTTGCAAAGAATGCTGGGATGGAAAACCCGCTTACGTCACAAGAAATCCCCAATATGGAGAGGCAGAGTATGAACGAGACAGCCACAAATCGGAAGGAAAGAGCAGCGAATGTCAGGAAAGCTTCTAGATTAGCCGAGCAACAGAAAAACCCATGTTTAAATGTAATACTAAATATATATCTTAGTTTAGACATTTCCATCCATTTGATTTGTATCTCAATCAGAGATAAAACACATTGTTTGACCTAGGCCTAGTGGCATGAATACGTATCTTATAAACTATACAGTATACAGAGATACGACTTACAGCCCTATGAAAAACTTCAGAAATAAGGCCTGCCTCTGAATAACATATAACGTTGAATCCGTATGACCTAATTACCGAGGAGGACATATTTAAGCGAGACATATTTACTGCTAGCCCTGATATAACCGAGAATTCATATATTTTGAATAAATGAAGAGAGAAAAATTCAAATACAATAGCCTATATAGCCTGACGTCAATTCTCGAGAATTGCCGTTAGGCTATATATATATATATGAATTCTCGGTTATATCAGGACTAATTTACTGCTGAGAAATTGTTGATTTTGATATAAAAATGGACGTCGAGTGGCTGTTTTATGGGTCAGTCCACAGGCACTCTCTACTCTTCAATAAGCGACCAAACATAACATTGCGTTGTGTCATGATGTAGCTAAAGCGACATTTGACATATCTGGAACAACAATTTCTACATGGCAATGAGAAAGCCCAAATAAACATTTCTTTTGCAGTTTAAGATGGTTACAATAAAAGCTGTTCAGCTGGCATATAAATAAAGACTTTCAGTTAGTCATTACAGATATTCTCTTTGATTTAATAAGCGTTTAATCATTAATCAACTTGATACATTGTTTAAGACTCATATATATTATTGAATATATGTAGTCAGTATTGCATGTATACGCTATATAATGACGGTTACTGGATCTAAATATCTGTGGGTTTACTAAACCAACTCCTGAGCTACTCCACTTAAACATTTACTATACAAGCTTTCGGTGAACACACTTGAGAAATCCCCGGCATGATGTGGGCTATTTAAACTTGTATAGTAAATGTTTACATGGAGTGGCTCAATTCGTGTCGTAATTCACTTATTTAATTTGCTTGATTCCAAGTCAAAAATTCAGTTTTCTGTTAACCTTTTTTTGTAAATAAGTGTACACAACCCTTGAGCCCGATGTTAAGCACCAACCAAACTAATCATAGTGTTAACATACCTGACAATTAATGTTCTTTGTATTCTTCTTTTTAATCTAGGAACAGGAGCTGTCCTATAAATGCCTGAGTGAAAATGACTATGACCATGATAAGTGTGCAAAGTCTTTCCAAAACTACAAAAATTGCAAAGCATTTTGGGTAAGCGATAATTTAAGTTTGCATGATTTCTATGGAACATGATCCAGAAGACTAGCCATACAGGATTTAAACATCGCAAATTGTGTAATTGCATGCATTAGATCTTGATGTAGTGCTCATGTCTACAATTAATAACACTTACTGGCTTAATACAGGTTTGAGCTGGAGTTAATTTTATTCATGCTGGAATGATTTTTGTGTAAACATACGATTTGATACAAACAACTTGAACTGACCAGTAAGAACACACATTGTTGTGTATGATCACCAGGGAATGTCACAGAACAATGACGAGGATTTTGCGACAAGGAACATGACATAGTGACTTGTATGCACATGCATAGATATATGATCTGTAATGACATGCATTTTAAGTTTATTATTTCTCCTGAAAATGTAATCGAAAGAATACTACGTCATAGGCACTCTTTTAACATTTCGTAAGACAATCTACAAATTTACAAAACTTAATGCAGTATGGTTTAAAACTTGGCAACTGATGACCTTTTTGAATGTGTGAGAATAAAAGAGACTAAATTATCTCCCTTGAATAATAACTTTTAACCACGAAAAATGCTCTCTATCATATAAACTCTGGGTGGAATTAATCAGCTTTTGAGAATTTTTATGAGATAGTCCTCTATGAAAAGAGAATAATAATGTATTTAAAGAAAATAATTATCTTTTCTTGACAGATTTTTGCTATTTCTAGTTTTACGATTGGTATGTTTCCTAATGACATATATAGTAGTTGCTGCAGAGGTGTATAGTTTAGGTCAAACTTGGCTGTGCTCATAGATCTAATGGAACAAATATTTATAACTGAGCTATCTGTCTACATTTTACGTGAATAAATAGCGAACAACCATATGTTTGGCTTACAAGGTTGTTTCCACATCCTTTAACAAATATGGCGTAAAACACTAATCAATCAATCAGTCCTTGTAACAAATACATGTTATCCTATATAACAGCCAGTTTTCTTTGTATTTTGTAGTCATCCATTATGAGGGATAGACGAAGGAATGGAATTAAACCTGTGTTACCTCCCTTGAATGACAGAGAAAATATACGCAAAGATAAATTTATTTGGGCACAAGAGTATAATCCAGTCTAGCGTCGTTTGTCTGAAATAATAATTCTTTTCTGTGTTTATTACAAGTCGCAATGTTATTAACTGGATAGCCTTTTTTTAAACTGGACAACGGTTTATTGATCCATCCATTTAACAGTCAATATCCATCAAGATTAATTGCTCTGGAGTTTTGTTTGTTTTTGTATTAAAAGTGTAAATAGGCTAAATAAAATTTGACATAATATATATTGAATTTTCTTATATTCTTTATTTGACAGTATATTTGCAATGAAGTGTAACCATATATTTGTGTAATCATCGTACCTTTACCTCCCCACACCCACATTAAAGGGGAAGAAAACTCGTAAAATAAAGTAAGTCTGGATAGATACTCTGTAAGCAGTAGTTATGGAAAATTGTATTCGGGGTGTATGGATAACATTCATAATAGCAGTAGATCTGATTTGGTGACCGACTTGGCAACTCCTGTAGGGTGAACTGTTAATGCCATGAAGATTCTCTTTCTCTCTAACAATGACTATTATTCAATATTTATTAATTTCAAGATAATTTGTTATCAATAAATTAAGAGACTTACTGTTTTGATGACGGTTATTGGGAATATTTATTGAATAGTAGTCAATGTTATAGATACAGATATGGCATGGGACGTCCACCATTCAGAGGTTACCAAGCCAGTTACTAAATCCGATCTAACATATTAGAAAAGCTTTCCACAAACTTTGAATACAAATTTTCAAAACGGCGCATCACAGACTAAGACTATATATTCAGACTCACTTTTTTCTTTTTCCCCTTTAAATACGTCAAGTGGTATTCAGTTCTCCACCAGGACCGCCATGTGTAAGCTTACTACTTTGTTTGATTGGGTTTAAATGTGTGGAGGAAATTACCCTTGACACAATGGTCAAAGAGAAAGCTGGACAATTATTGGAACCATGAAAAAGATATCACAAACAGATTGGCTTCATTTCGCTAGTTAGCTCCGAAAGCACCAGTGTAACATACATCTCCCTCCCAAGCTCTCCTGAAATCTGACGAATAGCGATCCTAACCAGTATCACCAGTTTGAGATAAATAGATTAATTAAATTGAGGTGTACATGTACACTGTGTAGCTATTAGAAGATGCACATGTGCTGCATGTTGTGAGACGACTTGCAAGATAACATGACAGCCATGGATATGTAGATTGTTAGTTGGATTGGGGCTTAAAGCTGAACCTCATGCTATTTCACTCGTATCATTGCATGCCCGCAGCAGCCACATTCATTTCAGTATGAACACTCAATGGCAAAAAGCAATTCCAGAGTCTCCCCAAGTTTGCTTGTTGTTGGATTTAGGTTTAATGCCATACTCAAGGGTATTTCACTTATATGATGACAGATTGTCCATCTCACACTTTTCCTTGCTTAAATATGGTGGAAAACCGAGAGGAAACCTCGTAAATACCACCCCTGCCAATGTCGGAGCCACATCGTTTGACTCACGCATATACCGGACTCGAACCCGTGAACGGTACATGGAAGTAGAATTAGTAAAATTGGTTATACAGATATGCCTATCCGAAGTTAAAGATGCTTAGCTTTTCTAAGCGGCCTTCCTTCTTAAGCGACAAAGGGAAAATAAACAAGAAAAAGGGTTTAAAGATTTTTCTGTAATGGTTTATTTTCTAAAAAATCTTTTTCACACAAAGAATAAAGATATACAGCCACATAGAAAATAACTTTCACTTGGGCTATGTACAATTCTAGAAGACAACTAGTAGATAATAAATTACATGGCCAAAAGACTATAAATACACAGAACTTTAAAGCTTTCCATATAAAACGAACATTCAAATGTTTATTTTTAAGCAAACTTTTATACTGAACTCCGCTTAATCTATCACATTTGTACATGAATATTCAAATAGTTCATTCGAACATCTCAACACGAACAATGGATGTCAAAATAACACACAAATAACAACACATGTGGTTCTATTCTAATATCACATTTCCTGAACTGAATCTGTAACTCCTCTTGTTATCTCGCCTTTTACTGTTGTCTGGCTTCTTCTTAAACTCCTCTTGTTATCTTGCCTTTTACTGTTGTCTGGCTTCTTCTTTAACCCCTCTTGTTATCTTGCCTCATACTCTTGTCTGGGTTGTTCTGCTCGGGATCATTTTATTTTCTGTCGTAAAATCATTAAATTTGGACTTATAAATCCAGGCCTTCTGATTTGAGGTGAGTGATCTGTGTTGAAGCATTGTACAGCGCACCTCAAATCTGACAGAAGGCGTATTAATCCTTTAAATGTTAAATGTAAAGGACTTGCACTTCTTGCGGGTGACGAAGAGTTCAATGAATATAAAAATTATGCAATGTTGAAGACTTTATCTATTCGTCTTCACTTGAAGTTCATTCATGGGCCTTTTATACATATGACTGAGACTTTTAAAATATGTAAGGAATAAGAGCTTTTCTGCTGAGTGGATACATCTCAAACTGGTGTTTATACCTGAAATGAAAACAGACAAAAAAATTATATAAAAGTACAAGAATAAATGACCTTAATTTTGTTGATGAATAATCGTTACCTTTTTGATAATTTCTTTAAGTGGCATTTAGAAGTTGGATAACATATAACAAGTAAGCAGTACATATGGACAACAAATTCCTGAGAACGATCTCTGTAATGAAATAGAAACGTCGTGAGGAATAAAACCAAGAAGTTGTTATCCATATGAAATTGTTACATGTTATACCTTTTTGATAGTTGTGAATGTATAAGAGCGTCTCAACAAACAAATCTATGTTTGCAGGCTTCCCAGTAGCTCCGAGAAACAGGAAACTCCCTCCCAATCCTCTGCTCGAGCTCTCAGAGCTGAGAGGTACATGTAACAAGAAGCCGATCTGTTACAGCAGAGTATCTTGTGATCATCATGTCTCATCTTTGCTTTTTGTCACTAGTTTAGGGATGGTTTCCTTCACCTCGTGGATGTATGTATGAAACAATAATAGTTCAGATTAAAATATCATAAGAAATTATCAAATTATGTTACAAAACCCCAAGATGTGAGCACAAAAAGAAATGCCCTTAATTGAAAAAGAAGAAACCGGTCCTATTTCCTGATTTTTTCCAACGTTATGCTTCTTCAGGCTGAAGCAATGTGTTAGTTAATATACTCACCATAGATGATTATGATATGCCCTGGGTATAAAGGTAGCGGCTGAGAAAATCATCCAGACAACACCTGCCAGGGACCAGGTCAATAAGGACCTAAAAGTTAAAACACATTTTTGTTTTTCATTAGGTAAGTAGTTTTTTTATATACAATTTTTCTATTTTCGAATATAATCTGTTGAGCTGTCAAATATCAGAGTGTTTTCCTGAAGTGAGAATTTTGAAATATGCTTAAATCGTTTTATTTTCAACATTGAATTTTGTATATTGTATTTAGGAAGACCTATATTCATGGCACTATGAAATAACTAGAAACCAGCTAGTAACATGATACCAATTCCCCACTAGGAGGGCTGGGACGGAGCTTCCTGGTGCCCTGTTGCTCTTGGGAGCTAAAGGGCAACATGAAGCGGATCTGTTTGTGATGTTGTTGCATTATCTTCTGTATTTCTCTGGTCTGGTCTTGTCTTTGTTTGTTGCCAGTCTTGTCCAGGGTGTTTTCCTTCGCCCATTGGGCTGGCACGCCTTCATCTCAGTGAAATAACCTTAAGTATAACGTTAAACCCCAATCAAACAAACAAAAAAATTCACCACTTAAAATATAAAAATTAATAACTTCACTGCATTTTGAATGTTAGGTTTTATCAATAATGAACAGAATTTAATATATGTTTTAAATACACAAACCACATTCTAGGCAAATACCATCTAGAGTTTTAAAAACATTACAAAAATCAGTCTGGAAAAGGATAAATATTGGCATGAATTTAACTATTTTCTCCCCAGTTTTCAGACCCTTTTCTTGAGATGTTAACTTGAGCCACCTAATAGTTTGGAGCGATTAAAATAATACCTGCTTTCTAGTTGATGTAATTTCAACTATCTTATCATCCATTCAACTATATTAACCATCTTACCATCCATTCCACTCTATCAACTCTCTTACCATTAAATTCGTTCTATCAATTATCTTACCATCCATTCCACTATCAAGTCTCTTACCATTCAATCCGTTCTATCAATTATCTTACCATCCATTCCACTATCAAGTCTCTTAGTACTTATCCACTCTATCGACTTTCATTCCATCCAATGCATTCAATCAACTCTCTTACCATTCAGTCCAATCTACCAATTTTACCATTCAATCCATTCTATTAACTCTCTTACCATCCAATCCATTATACCAACTATTTTACCATCCAATCCATTCTATCAACTCTCTTACCATCCAATCCATTCTACAAACTCTCTTACCATCCAATCCATTATACCAACTATTTCACCATCCAATCCATTCTACCAACTCGCTTACCATCCGATCCACTCTATCCACTCTCCCAGGTAATTTGGACAAGACACCACTTCAAACAGTCCTCCGTATGGAATGTAATAACCACTGCTACCTGAAACACATGGTAAAAAGAAAGTTACACTTTTCACAGAACTTCGGACAGTTCACTGAATGTTGTCAGTGTCTGAGAGATTGTCCAAATTAACATGGACATGTATGTGATTGTCTAGTCCCAAGTGGTAAAGCCTTTATATTATTGTCATAATAATCATTAAAAAAAGACCCTTAAAATTAAATTCTAATGTACAAAATCTTCTGAAGTGCACACCCTTTTATGTAAAGTCCATTTCCAGTCTGTTCCATTTTAATGTTTAACAATAACTATAAGGATCAAGCAAAAAATGTAAATGCTGTAGTAAAAGACACCCTGAAGGTTTGATTTATTGGTGTATTGCTTAAGGGTATTTCACTTCTATGACGGCAGTGTATTCCAACAATAATTGACACTAGCACAACCAAAATGTTAAGCATTTTCATAATGTTGGAAAGTTAATCTTTCTCCAGTGTTAAGTAAACACAGCATTGCTTCTCTTGAAACAAACTGCCCTTAGCCAGAGGGAAAAATGAAGGATTAGTTAAGTGTTAACTAGTAGTTGTCATTTTTATTGGGGGGGTTTAATATATAGACAATTACATACTGGACTGTAACGTAGCGTCGGAAGAGTCTTGCATAAACTGGTTTTCACCTTTCATTTTGCGGAGTGATCTCAATTTAAAATCAGCCCATCTGTTGATTATGTAGCCAATAATAAACAATAATGATCCGATGATAAACCTCGGGTCACTGAAATAAAATTAATACAAACATTTAGATATCATAAAAAAAACATGTTATCAAATTATTGGAACCAAAGCAAGTTATACATTTGTATGAATATTAATCAGGTAACTGTGTCATAAATTTCATTTATAGTCTCACTTTACACTAAGACCAAAATAATGTTCAATGTTGGCTTATAGGCCGAATTGATTGGGGGAAAACCCAGGGAATAAAAAAGTCAATTTCACACTAAAAAACATTTGATTGACCGCTGTTCCCAAACATATTTTATTTATAAGACGACGGTATATCCAACAGTAATTACGACACTAACACAATCATAGAATGTGAAGTGTTTTGCTATCTTAGGAAATAAATGTTCCTCCAGAGGTAACTATAGCAGTATGTCTATTCTTGAAACATACTAAACTCAGCCAGAGGTTCACACCAACAAGGAATCTAACTATAAAATTTGTGTTAACTTATCAAATAATTATCTGAAAATCAGTTATATAACTTAAGGACACTCTAACCATTTGGTTCCAGAAAACATATAGGTGGCCAAAATATCATCAGCCCAAAATAATTCCAATAAGTTAATATTTTCACAAAAATCTATATCAAAATCACACTATAAAGGGATACTGAACTGAATATGGTATGATAAATTTGGGATGTGAACCTGGACAAATTTTCTGGAAACTCCCCTGCTACACATTGGTGATTTGTTGTAATGTTTATACTTTTACTTCTAAACAATGAGGAATTTTCCAACAAGGTGAAGTGAGCAAAAAATCACTGTTGCAGATACACTAATCGCCATGGAGCAATTCCCCAAGAACTGTAGAGCAAAAATGAAAGAAGAGACAACAGCTCAAATGTGTTTCAAACAACACTATTTAAAGTCATGCAGTGCAATTTTGATAATAAATTTAAGATTCTTTTTCAACAGTGTAGAGATCAACACCTCAACATTATGAATTAGAAATGTAAGAAAATCTTGAATTGTGAATATAGAGTATCCTTAATTCATCCAAATCTAATGTTCTGGGGTCAGTTGCTAGACAGACGATAAGGCGCTAACACCAGATTAAATTACAAACACTGGGTTAGAAAAAGATATTCAACATGGCGTGAAGTCATCTAATAGCGGATTAAATTTTATAGCACTTCGAGCAACCGGCCCCAAGGGTCCGTTGATCGAAGTACATGTACTATTAATTTTAATCCGCTATTAAATGACATCACACCATGTTGAAGGTCTATTTCTAATCCATTATTAGTAATTTAACTGGTGTTAGCGGCTAATCGTCTTCCAAGCAAGACAAATTTCAAGACAAATTTCTTCTCACAACAGAGTTGTAATTTTAAACCAAACAAAAACACTTTGCATGAGAATTAAGATATCATAGCTGTACTTACTAGAAATAATCTACGTCAAATATAGCATTACTGATGAAATCCGCATTTATGAAGTGAAATAAACAGTTTGGAAAGAATCCACCAAGAGTTATCCTGGAATATAAGAAAAGCAAAATCATTATAAGATTTATGTATATGTTTTTAAAAAAATGAAGAAACTTAATAATTCGATTGCAAGTGCAATACAGATGGTTGTCTTTGAAAATATGCAATAAAAATAATAAGTTTAGGTCGAAAAACAGTTGTCTTTTCCTTTAACAACCATCCATGTGATAGCCGCATCAGATTCATTTATATACCTGACATCCAGGTGTGACAAGGGATTAGAACAGAGGGCCTTAGTGGCATATTAAAGGAGGACCAGTAGACCAAAACTGCCCCATGGCCACTTGCCCTAAATGTTTCTGTATATTACAGATAAAAAAAATTTGCTTGGTTTAAATCAAGCCTATAATATTCAAATGTTACCCACTAACACACATAATAAGGGGTTTTGAGTTATGACAACAAAGTGACGTCCCTTTACAAAAAGACGTTGCCGCTTTATGGCAAGGCAAAGCCGCTTTATGGCAAGGCAAAGCAGCTTGTCTATACTTTAACATTGGGGTTCTTGGTTTTCAGGAAAAATATACATGTAGCTTTAAAATTGTTACTTATGCAAAAATAATATTCCAAGCTATTGAAAAACAAAATTCATATTAAGGTTTTATTAACATTTATCTATTAATTTGCAATATTCCCTATACCGCCTATGTTAAATATCGTTCCTTTCTGTAATTTCACAAAGGGACCTCACTCTGTTGTCATAACGCGATAACTCGACACCTCCACATTAAAGTAACTTAATAGTTTGGATGAATTGCATTCAAAATATGCTAATTTTACTTTACACTACAAATAATTAGATTTAATAATCCTAAAAAAACGCTTCATGACCAATTCATAGTGATTCTTCAAAACTAATTCAGATCAAATTCTTATCTGACCGTTTTATCATTTACACAAGCATGGCTTCAAACTGACGTAAATAAGATGTGAGTTTAATAAAGCTTAGATATCAGAGGCATTCATACAATAAAACAACTTGTCCTCAACACCAGTTAATCTGTATTCCCTGGACTAAAACCTGCTACAAGAACGAAATAAAACACATCCAACTGGCTATGTTATGTATATATAAATGCCATATACAGATACAGGCCATAAGTACCGTAAACAGGCCATAAATCTCTCTCCAAAGACAGATGTCAAAATAATAATTTTCCCAGGACATGGAATTTTATAGAACACGGATTGATTGATTGATTGGTGTTTTACACTGTGCTTAAGAGTATTTCAATTTTATGACTGCAATGTATTCCAACAGTAATTGACACTAGCACACCAATTATATGTGAAGTGTTTTGACTATGTTGGAAAGTTAATCTTCCTTTAGTGCTTAATAAAGACAGAATTGCTACTCTTCAAACAAATTGCCCTTAGCCAGACTGTTTTTATTGAACAATGGTCGTATGTTTTTGCAAGGGTGTGTATAGAGTACAAATAATGTCTTACCCCAAACTTACAGACGTACTCTTGTATCTCATTATAAGCGGATGAATGATTCCTCTAAAAGAAAAAAACATAAATTTATTGATTATTAAGATACCTGTTGCCCTGGTGCTAAGGTTTAAGGGTTGAGGAGGCAACATGAAGCCGATCTGTTTATGAGTCTTTGTATTACGTCCTGTATTTGTCCTGTCTTGTCTTGGTTTGGTGCCAGCAGCATAGAGGGTGGTTGTATTCACCCATTAGACTGGCATTAGTACAGCATCAAACCCCAATCAAACTCTTCAAACTGCCCTTAGCCAGAGGTCCACACAATCACGACATTGTGATAAGAGATTCTTGGTATTTTGTAACTTAAGCAATTGTTTCACTGATCAGTAAACAAAATTATATTACAGTACAGCCTAGAAATAACATTACATTAAACGACACCCAAACTTAAGAAAATATAATGTAAAATTATCGATTATCGTTATCGCAATAGGTGGCAACCTACGTGTGTTCTGATCGTGTGGTATTTTTTCCAAACACACAATGCATAAAATTGATAACCAGACTGAGGAAATCATTAACCAGTCTTTGATGTAAAAAATGCGTGTATAAATATAAGCATCATAGCCATAGGAAAAAATTTGTTTTATTATAACAAAAAGATTGTTTTGATTGTTTCGAGAGATATAAAATAGTGGATTGAATTACCTGTGTACATAATGTGATAAGAAGAGAGCCAAGAATACATAGTTCACTGGACCCCTCACACTACCATACAAGAAAAATACCTGGAAATGAAAACAGAAATCATTTAATCAAATATGTCTACAACAGCTGAATGTGTTTGTTTGTTTGTTTGCTTGATTGATTGGGGTTTATCGCCATACCTACAGGCCTGTGCTGTAATCTTTTCTGGCATAACCTAAAAATCGGTCCTCTAAAATTTTGTGAGGTAACCTAACATTT
>JAQQZZ010151643.1:0-12542 GCA_030265115.1 Mopalia vespertina | reverse complement strand
AAAATCCCTATCCAAACAGCCCTGGAATGCTAACTTAAGGCACCTATTCAACCAACGTAAACGTGCTTACCAAAAGCGTCTCAAACGCAAGGAATTTAAGGATATCCTCCTCACAAAAATAAACAACCTACAGGAAAACAATACCAAAGAATTACGGCAAATTTGAAAAATCGAATGACTTACCTACAGTCTCCAACAACAGACTCTTATAAAACCTATATGACCACTTCAGCAAATTAAACCAACACAGGCCACCAGGCCCATACGACAAAGAACTTCTGCAAGAGCTCAATTCACTGCAATCGTACGAACGTTCCACCTCTTCTCCGCTTAACTCCTACATCACATGTAAAGAAATACAAGACGCTGTTAGAAATCTGAAAAACGGAATATCATAAGGACCAGACAATATTAACTAACGAAAAGATTAAGAACGATAATCTCTCCATTAAAGACATTTATTTAATAGGATTCTTAACAACGGCCACTTTCCGTAGCAATGGACAAAAGCATATCTTTCACCAATACATCACGGAGGAAACAAGAATGACCCAAATAATTACAGAGGAATTTCCATTCTAAAAGGCCTATGCAAACTTCGAACAACAAAAAAAAACACCCGACTGACGACCTACTTGGAAAACGAAGAAATCATATCCCCAGAACAAGACGGATTCAGAAAGAATTATCAAACTGCTGATGAACTGTATATATTAAAGGCACTAATTATCAAATACACCAAAACATCGAAAAAACGATTGTACTTACGTTTTGTCGACTTCCTAAAAGCATTCGACACTATCTGCCACCCTGGGCTATTTCTCAGACTCCAAAGATTAGGGATACAAAGGATATTCTACAATGTCATCTAGAGCATGTACAGCAAAACCACCCTCTGTATTAAACAAGGTCTCACTACAACTCCTTACTTCTCCAGCTACACTGGCGTCCGACAAGGAGACAATATAAGCCCTACTCTCTTTAACATATACCTAAACGACCTTGAATTTGATAAAACTCACTGTGATCCAGCTAAGCTCCTCGACGAAGAATTAACCCACTTACTGTATGCAGACGATCTTATAATCTTCAAATCCCCAAAAGGACTACAACACAGCCTCAATTCACTTCACCAGTTCAGTGCAAAATGGCACATGTCTATTAACTTCGAAAAGAGACAAACTATGACAATCCGAGCTACCAGGAGCAAAGAGAACGACACCCCATCGTTTTACATTGATAAACACCGGTTAAAATCAAGCAATACAAGTACCTTTGGACACTAGTAGACGAGACGGGTAGCTTTTCTTTGTCCATGCAAGACCTTATATCCAAAGCACTGAAAGCTCTACATAACATTCAGAAGATCACCTCAGACTGCAACCCCTCGCCAAAACTGAGGATGCATCTCTTGCACAGTTTAGTAAAACCCATCCTCCTATACAATTGTGAAATGTGGCGACCAAAAATGTTAACAAATGACATTGAATCCTCCTGGCTCAATACTGATAAACTCTTCAAACAGCAATATGAACAAGTTCTTCTTAAATTCTCTAAAACCACCTTAAACATACCTAGACGAATGCACAACCTAACTTCCCTCGCAGAACTCGAACAATACTCCCTCACTCTGGACTGAAATACAGACAAACACATACTTCCACACGCAACTATCTACTCACAGACGCCTTTAAATTCTACAAATCAAATACCAAGACAAAAAACAACGGGAAAATACATCAACAGAGTTCATTACGAAAAGCCGCCTCTCCGTAGGCCTACTTACATGTCTCAACAACCTCGGCCATTTCCGTCCCGTAAATAATCTCTGATGGAGAGCCCATTTTGACAACGGCCGTCCTTACGATATTGAATATGCATGAGCTACACCGCGCTCCACTGTTTGGAGACGCATTAGAGTTTGCTTTGTTCCCATGCTGTTTGCTGTACTCGCGCTAAAATGTAGATGCCCGTCGTGGCTTACAAATACAGTGTGTATGTTCCTTATATCCCTGAGTTCCTTATTTGTTCATAATTAATTAACAGTTCACTTGTCAGTTGGCTATCTCGGTCTTCTAGTTATCAAACGGATAACGAAACAGAGGTAACTCGCATGGATTTCCTTTCATCATATGACTGAGTTATCCACGTGTTTATTGTTTACGTCTGAAGGCTATTCTTGTGTTGATATGATGACATCATTGGAGCTAAATCATTATTAAAATACTAACAGCGGACTAAATTTGAATTATTTGCAACAAGTCATACATATAAAAGGTACAATTTCGCGCATAGCCTCGCCGTCTAACTGGATTTTATAAGTATGGCCTTAACCGGCTTCCATACCTATGAGATAACCACGATTAGGACAGTTAATCGATCAATGACATAAATATATACATGTCAGAACAACCTCGGCAATTTCCGTCCCGTAAATAACCTCTGATGGAGAGCTCATTCCAATGGTCGTCGTAACGATATTGAATATTCATGAGCTACACCCATGACCTATATAAAGACTGTTTGGAGACACATTAGAGTTTGCTTTGTTCCCATGCTGTTTGCTGTACTCGCGCTAAAATGTAGATGCCCGTCGTGGCTTACACATACAGTATGTATGTTCCTTATATCCCTGAGTTCCTAATTTGTTCATAGTAACTTAACAGTTCACTCGTCGGTTAGCTATCTCGGTCTTCTAGTTATCTTATGACTGAGTTATCCACGTGTTTATTGTTTACGTCTTAAGGCTATTCTTGTATTGATATGATGGCGTCAATACAAATCCGCGGAGTACTTTGGTTGATTTCCACGCGTGCGCCCAAAACATCCGGCGAACATTACACGTTTTCATGTAATATTATTGCTTCCATTCACCTCCGAGATAACTGTACTGTTACGGAAAGTGTCGAAGGAGGTACCGACATGGTTTAATTGGTGGTATACATTAGCGAAATGGACTTACATTGTAACATAATTATACAATTTCTGGATGTCGTTCAAAACTCATACATTGTAACACTCTATAAAACGGAGTTAGTCGAGACAATATCGGGTGACGCGGTAGGTGTCTGATTTACCAGAGTACGCTCTCACGTGAGCAAAGAGGAGATAACTTTGACGGACTGAAGAATAAATCACAATACAGTTGCTCCAAGAATCTAGGACTCGTAGGTCTATAACCAGTGATTCATAGAGGCTTTGTCGCCGTAGACTTGAACATGTTGCGCGTAGCCGACGACGCCACTAAAAGCGGAGAGAAGATATAAGACAAAGCGTAATTTACCTACTGGTCCCATATCGTGGGCTGAGAATTAACTGGTTCTATCTACAGCTTTGCACAAATGTTGAAAATGATATTTGAAATTTTCTTTTGCCCTATAAATTTGTACAAAGTACTATGTGATTATCGCATATAGACGTGACTGTTTTTTTTTATTATTATATTGAAGTCATATCTTCGGACATAGAACCTGTTGGTTTGGGGTTTCATGTCCATGAAGTTATCTCTCCTCATACCATATTTGGACATAGAATCAGTTCATCCCCAGCCCTCGGCATGTTTATGAGTTAAGTTTATTATGATCATCATCCAACAATCATAAATCCAATTTAAATTTATAAATCTATCGTAATGCGAAAAAATATTCGAATACATAATGAATGACCTAATTTACAATTGATGGCTGTATTGTGACTATTCATGTCGTAGTCTAATCAAGGTTACAAAGCACTACTAGATAACATCTGTATTCTGTAAACTCTTCGGATTCCCTGATCTACAATAAAGCCAATGTCCCACGCTCCAGTGTGCAACACTACTATTATTGCACAGCTTCCACAAATATTACGCATCGTCAGCCACGTGACATGTTTTCGACCAATCAGAACACAACCGGGACACGACTATGTTTTGCAAAAATGACGCCAATCAAATCCATACGGATCCCTGTAAAATCAGAGTCTTGTCTCACAGTTGTTATAATAACAGGAGGTCAGGGAGACAATTATATAACAGGTTGCATATTAAAGGTAGTCCAAGGCGGAAACTCTGGTTGAGATTAAGTTTATATCGCTTGGTTTTGAACACGAGAGGTGGTAGATCTATCCAGATTGCCATCACATGCAGCATAAAATAAGAAAATTTCAATTAGAATTAATCATGGTAGACGAAAGTCACAACTCCGAGAAACAACAAAATATAACCATGTTTTAAAGCAAAACTTTATGAAAGATTTGAAAATTGTAAATTCTTGAAGTGAAGAATCTCTCTTAAATTTTAAACTAAATTGGTATAACGGTTCGATGTTAATCACAACAGCTTTTTATGATTTATATAAAATATTTTGGTGCATATATGTACCTTAAAAATGTTTTCTTTTATTGGCACATGTCTTAATATATGCCAAGAGAAGAAATATTATGAAAACGCCTTTTAAAATGCTAGCATCCTTTAAGGCTAGGTCGACTCGATTTGTTACATCAGGTTCTTGACTTATATCGTATATCGCAGATTTAGAGTCCTTTTAATGTAGACGGCATCTTTCTGAATATTTTACCTTACAATAAACTTAACAGAAGTCTTTTATTTGATTTAAGTTCATTAAATGTTTGCGGACCCATACGTGAATTGAATAGACGATCCTCGTATTCAGACCCCAAATCAAAAGCATTTAATACCAGCCACTCAGCCGATTATCTTTCTCTGGTAGACTTGCGTCGGTCACAAGTCTATAAATGGTGTATTCAATCCAAATTGACAAATAAAACACCGTTTTGTATTTCAATTGACCATTAATAGCTGTTTTACCTGATTAAATATCACCATCGAAAATAAAGTAAATGTACGCATGCATATGCCGGTATAAGATATTAATATATAAAAACCGAACAAATTGAAATAAATATTTAACATATTTGACATCTATTAGCAGAGTTATTTTCCCATAAAGATGTCGACAACGTGTCAGTTTCCTTATTATAATTATAGATATCAATAAGAAGTATAGATTGTATGGTGCATATATCCTCAAGGTTTAATCGGCTTACACCTGTAGCGATAAATGGCTTATAAGGAAGTGATAATAACATACGACTATCAAAACATAACACATACAGATAAAGGGGCCAGGTAAAATAGTAGGGCATAGTTTGTATGGGCTCAGTAGGACGTCATTGTGACGGTGTTGCCGATGTCTTATCCGGGGATTACTAGTCCTATATCTACTCTCTTGACACAGTAATTGTAGGTTTTGTTTCCTGTCTATAGCGCGTGTCAACCCAATTGATCGATCTGTTATATACCTTAACTTTCAATTTAACACATTTGTAAATAAAGTTTTAAAATGATTTCACAATGTCATATATTTGAATACAGGAGTATGTCCTACTTGTTTTGTTTTTCCTGTGTGGCATGAACAGACTAAATAAAACGAAATATATAGGAGCTGGTGACATTTGCCCAAGGAGTGTGATATCATCGGCCACAATTTACAAATTTGTGCTTTTGGCTTATACATTTCCCAAGATCGCTTTTCGCTTTAGTGACACCCTTGAAACTAAAATGTCGGTCAATTTTTTTTTAAATGTTGCCCCATTTTATAAAAAGATAGCTCAAACTCAATTTTTTGAAAGGATCGTGATCTAGGATTGTTATTAGCGACCTTTACATCCCAATGGAAGGCAATTATTAAGTTACGTAAAAACAGTATCTTTTCCAAGACAGAAATTGGGATCGGCGAGCATGCATTACCTCAATAAACAAAGTTCACATGTCACATTTATTTACACAATGATGTAAAACAGATTATAGCTACAAAGCAGAAGTGAAAAGATATTCGACGATTCGACATTATTGAAATGAAATAAAAATAAATATATCACTTATTTTATTTCTAATAAGCAATGACACTGGTACAGGGATGATGATTACTTAACATCCATGAACCGTCTCATGCTCCAGATTAACTCCCAGAGACAAGTTTCTATATAGATCTTAAACTCGAGTTGTGTTATGGGTAACCTACAGACATCTCGAGAGACGGCGATGGCCATTTACATTATATAAAAAGTATTGATATATATGTAACCAACAAGATATTCAGTATGGGTTAGGAATAAATCAGTCTACAAGCTGGTATTCCAGAGACATAGAAATTAACCAATGAATATATCCGCTAAAGAGAATGAATGTTGCAACCTGTCTGATACAGAGGTAAGTTTCGTCATCACTTATTATATTATATAGTTAGTTTATAGGATAAATGTATACCCAAACTTTCTGTAAAAGTTAAATGTTTTGTGACTTTGATGTGAATATACGTATCAGATAATAACACAGCTAAAACAAAAAGATTTGTTATACGAATATTAAAATACAGAAATGAATCAAAATGTTTAATATGGATGTAAAACATTGGAGTGATCTATCCCTTGTATATATACAAGCAGTTTAGCATTAACCATTAGGTTCTTTATATTTTAATTTCTTTTAAAATATTGCAATACAAACGGGATAATTTCATTATATATTATGAAATATATTGAGTACAGCGGTCGTTTGGTCACATGTTTAACCGCGGATAAAATTTAAAGAGGGGATTGTGTGCACATATTATAAGCATCAGAAATTACAAAGAACAAATAAACTGAAAAGTATATCAATGAGTCGTCTATTTGTATTGGACTGGAAACCGTCTGCACCCACAGTCACCTACATTTAAGTTTCATCATCAACTAAATCGTAACGAAGAAAGGAATAAATATCCAATGAGAACATGACTTTCGTTTTCAACTTGTTCGTTTTTTTTTTCTCACCTTTTCTGGGTTGTCAATCATGTAAGACGACATAACGAATTCATGCGAGATTTGCTTGATAAACTACATATAGATATCACCTGTTTTATGAAGCCACACAGCTTGGGGCGGGAATCAACGAAAAGTCTCTAACTTTAACGTTCTGCGCGAGACAGTATCTGTAGATGATGAGATTTCTTATAACACAAAGTACCTAATTTTAAGGCCACTCTGTAACTTTTAAATACAAAGTGATATTGATTATGGAATAGAATTATTTTTATTCGGCTATAATTGACTTTAATTAATAATTTAATATTCTGTTTGTGCTGTTACGGTGTCAGATAATTTACTGAACTTGATTTGAGATTGGAAAATTTAACAAAAGCTCCGATGTTTCATTCGAGAGGTGACTAAGTGTCAGTTTCACAACCACAATCAGTTTGTTTTGGAAACGGACAACGAGCACATGGGCGAACAGTTGTTCACAATGTCATCTGCCAGCGAGGGTGTCGGCCAAGGTAGTAATTTTCTTGTTAAGCCGTCAGGTAGATTTGACCAAGCCTGGGAACATGGGCGGACAGTTTTAAGTGAAAAGACAGCGGCAATTTACTGAGGTAAAAGCTTGGGATATCGAAGAACAGTCGCGCCACAGACTGACATGAAATGTACACAATAGACGGGATACGAGCAAGGGATGTTCGTTTCACTGAGCGTAAATTACACGCCAATGAGATCACTTATCGAAATCTACCTACCACAAGGCCATGTCTGTTTACTGAAAACACCTTTACTATAATGCACCAGATTTAATCTCACTACAAGAATTAAAGACAAGATTTCACGTGACATCTAAAAGAGAAATTAGACCTTAAGAAAACACACAGGTCTTTATTCAATTTGACCCCCATTTTCCAAACAGAGATAGAATTTTATCTAAAAAATCTGACCCTAAGACTACAAATTACTCACTCTTGTCTAGTCTATTTAAACTAAAGAAAAAAACGACGGGGCTTGATATGGAATTGTAAACGGTGTGAGTATTAGTTTAACCTTTTTGTGTCATAGTGTAATAGTTGGGTATATATAATCAAACAATCTATATGGTTTTCGCATTCCGAGACAAACTCGTGTGTTTTTACAGACAACCTATCATTTGCACGTGATATCCTCGCGATTTTGCTATCCTTTGTTATAATACTATTTGATTAAGTTAGTGGAACGGAATTTCAAATTATCGAATCTTTATTTTATAATGTATTGTTGTTTTCATTTTCTGACTATATTTATTCATACGAATTGAAAAGGCCGGCTAAATCAAATATGTAGAATTCATAGGTCTAGATGATCATGTTTGGATCTGTTATTGTATTTGTAGACAATTCATTTAGTGTTTATTCAAGAGATAAATTCTTTCACGTGGTGTTATACATCTATACAAGAGCTGTTTGTCGTTTTGTAATAAAACAAGAGACATTTCCCTCTTTTATAGAGACTATATAGTGCCTGGGGATAAAAAGATCAAATGGTTTCGATAAGGTGAATAGTCGAAGGCCGTCTGAAAAAAGCAACAGTATACCCTGAATTACGCTCGAGAAATGAATTGTACGCAATGTTCTATTGACCGAGATAACTGGGCAAGGTAATTACAATGACAAAGAGTCTTTATCCACGAAGCAGAGTAGGCTATGCGCATTTCAATTTAAGTCCTCAACTATAAATTGATGGGCATTTGGAGGTATCTTCCTCTTGCCCTGGTGCTCTCAAAACTAAATGGCAACATGAAAGCGACCAGTTGTACGTCTTTGTGTTGTGTATCCAAATTGTCCTGCCATGTCCTCGTTTGTTGCCAACAATGTTGAGGGTAGTTTCCTCCACCTATTTGTCTGGCATGCTCTCATATAAATGAAATAACATCCAAGTACGGAGAATAACCCCCAAACAAACAAACAGATTATATGTATAAACTGTTGGTATTACTTTCGACAATTCTTTAGACAAAAAAAAGTGAAAGCAAAATAGTTTGTTAAGACATGTTTCTTTACGCCCGTGGCCGTGGCTTAGTCGTTAGTGTGTCGGCCTACTAATCCTTTTTCGATCTTGTCCTCGGGTTCGAGTCCGCCTGTCGACTATCAGGTGTATGAGTGAGTCACACGATGTGGCTCCGACAATCGTGGGGGTCGTTTTAACGAGGTTTCCGCCCAGTTTTCCACCGTATTTAAGCAAGGAACAGTGTGAAGTGGAATATCCGCCGTCATATAAGTGAAATATCTTTGACTACTCATATTACCAATGTTGGTTTGTAAGATCTGATTTCAGAGTTGTGTATAAATACATGCATACCGTGAATTAATGTATGTTTTGACGCTGGCTTCACCGATAAAATCGTGTACAAAATGGCTTTTAGTAAATTTAAGAAAACATGGTTTATGATGGATTAAATTTGAACTCTAACTGAACACGTGTCAAAAGAAGAGTTTATTTTAAAGAAGGGGTTATCCGGCTAGACGGTTAGCAGACGATATCACTTTCGCTTCGTTAACTCCATTCATTGAACGACGGAAACGTGGGCCCATTACACAAACTTTGTTCAATGCTCAAGTCACTCAAGAAAGGCAGTTTTAACGCCTTTTGGAACCGAAACGTCGTGTCAAAGTTAAACTGAATCCAAAAGCAAACATTGTCTGCCGAACAGAACACTTTTGCAATTGTTCATTTTTCTGTTACCAGTGTTAGCCTTATACTCAAGGGTATTTCACTTATGTGTTGAGTTTACATTGCCGGTACCAAGCTTTATCGACAGTCGCAGGAAATTTGCCCATTTAAACCCGAGATCTGAAGTCTGTTTCGAACCTGTTTTGTGCATTGCTTTTAAAGTGCGTTCTCGCGGTATACAATTTGTAATTATGACTTAAAGGGATTCACCTCATTTGCGTCATTTTGACTGCAGTGGATCAATGAAACCTCCGTATATATGGGGAAACCCCTCTATAGTTACTACAAATCGTCACGTAAGAAAAAAGTGACCGGAACTGTTCATCGACCCGAGCAACTGTAATCACATAGACAAAGAAGCATGGCATTGGCACTTTGAAACATGTTTCGTCGGTAATATTGACACTTGAATACCAATTTTGATTGGATATAAAATCCATCAATGTTAGAAGCACGTAAATTTTCTCTACATTGATTTATAACTGGGAAATACGATATGTTACATTTCATCCTATATTTTGTTTTTGTTGTAGTACACTTATATTTTATATATTTCTAATATTTTATATATGTATTAATGTAGAGATGGAAAAAGTCAAATGCCTTCACCGCATATCGAATATGGGTCGTTCATCCCACAGGGCCAACAATTACCGACCGTGCCTTTAAATAAATAGTCTACAGGCATACAGGTGTAAACTTCAATGTCATGTGGTAAATAGCATGTTTTGGAGATTTTGACGATTTTTATTTTTCCATAAATAAACGTTAAATAATTCTTAAATATATTTAAAATTAAATCCGTCGACAAAATTCAAGTGTACGTGTGTTGCTATAATAAATATTATAAATGAAAGTGTTTAACATTTGTAAATAAAAGAGTTATTTTACCCGTTATACCCTACAGATGGCTTCCGCCGTATTGTCAATTCTGATAGAGACATAAATGCACCGAAATGTTCAGTATTAGAGTAGAGATGTTCATAGCTGCCACCGATTGATATCAGTTAAATTTTACCATCTGTTATTCGCTGAAGTCATTTACTTAACAGGTGTTATGAATGAAATACCCAACCACATGACCAAATACCATGTAATTGCAGTTAGACTCATACGATGACATCCGAAATAAGCGTGCACTGTGGGCAAGGTCTGAAAGTCTAACCAGCTTTTTGTTCATTACTTTTAATCTTGCGTTGACGTTGCTTTGCTCGAGCAGCTGTAAACTAAAAATATTAGCCTTACTGTTGGTAATAAAATTAAAATTAAACACATTTGTCGGTTATTTCTCGATAAAATCAGACACTAATATAGTGACCCTGTGTTAGTGCTTCCTGTATAGAGAAAGATTCGCCGCCGTGACTTGGATGAAAATTAGAGGTCTCTCTGTCGTAATACTTTGTAGCTCAGTCAATTAGAGCGCTGGCCATAGACTCGAGCTGGAATCTCGGTTAAGGCAATCAAAATTTTATATCTCTACAATAAAAATATATATATTTCTCAAAAGTAATCACACTGCATGACACAGGGATGTTGATTATTTAAAATCGAAGAATCATCTCTTGGTATAGATAAACTCACAGAGGCAAGTTTCTAAATAGATCTTAAACTAGAGTTGTTACGGGTAACCTCCAGACATCTCGAGAGATGGTAATGGCAATTTACAATGTAACAAGTCTGTCTCGCTAACAATATACGGTCATAGATAGGGTATCAATATCGAGTAGGGTGTTTTAATATAACTCCAAGGTGTGATATGATTGGTTGGTATTGTTTGAAGGGTTAAATACATGATTGTTTTACCTTTTGACAACTTGTCAACTTTCCACGGTCGGTTTAGCTATATGTCTCTGGGCGGTTGTATTGATAACTATGTAACAAACAAAATGTTCGGAATAGGTTAGAAATAAATAAGCCTACAAACTGGTATTTCAGAGATATAGAAATTAACCAATAAGTATATCCGTTTAAGAGAATGAGTGTTACAATCTGTCTGATACACAGGGAAGTTTCGCCTTAAGGTCTTTTTGTTTTTGTATGTCTTGTATGTTATACTAGGTCTTTGTGTGGAAGGAATAGACATTTTACGTACAAGATTTTGATATGCCGGTATAGAGAGACTAGCAAACTGGTCATATTGGGTTACAAATGGAAATATTTCCTTTGTTTATTTATTTATTTATTAAACTTGCTTTAAACAGGTTAGCCAGTTCAGTGTTTCCACTGTTCTCCCACAGGGCCCTGTTCTCTCCCAAGACCCTTTATCTGGTTCCTTATTGAAACCCAGTGGGTACAACGTTTGAGTTTTGATCCAATAAGTTTCTCTTTCTAAACGATTCTATTTGGTTTCCTCTTCGGAGGGAAGAATTTATGTGTTTTCAATCGGAATGATTTAAAAAATGATCTTTAACCGAATGATCAGTACGAGAAAAATGTTCAGCTATTCGGGATAAAAGTTTTTACCTAATGGAACTCTTCAGTTTAACACTTTTTGGTGGACATCATAATCCTAATAATCCAAATCCACAAATTGGAAAGTTTTTAAATATTAATTACTATTTTCTCCATGACGAAATAATCTTTGAATAAAATTTATCCGAAATTGAATACTTGAATGAATATATACAGATCAGCCGTGTGTATAGAGGCGATCTGTGACAAACGTTTAAAGGCGCATCCATAAGGTAGTTCCGAATCGTTACAATTAAGGATATTCACCTTATTTGCTACATTTTGATTGGCCGATAAAAAAGTACAAATCATTCAATCATCTAAAATCGTTACATGCAAATTTCACCGCGAGAATACGCTTGTAGAATTTCAATTTCAGAACAAGCTGATCCTATTGGTTCTTTTGAACGACATACAACTATAACTGGCTAAACAAAAGGCCGCACAGAATTGTCGTATTTTTTAAATTTTGTTAAAAAATTTTATTTTAGAAACAGAAAACAAGAAAATTTAATAAATTGTATGATGTTCTTACAGTGCCGGCACTACTAAGAGTTATGAATTGATTTAATAGTAATTTCGAT
>JAQQZZ010151632.1:0-12543 GCA_030265115.1 Mopalia vespertina | reverse complement strand
CAGTAATGGTGCTGGTTTATCCCAAAGTTCCCAGTCTGCGTTAAAAAGCTAGATGGTACTTGATGGTTACAAAATGGGGTCGAATGTGAATGTCTCGTCTTACGCAGTTTGGCCCTTGCAATGGGAAGATGCACATGTGTACAGGTAGGTCAGATATTGATTCCATTGACACTTAGACAGATGTACAATATATGGAACCCTCGCTGTCGGTGGGCGCTATCGGTGCCATACAAAGAGCAGTCAAGAGGGAACCTTAAGTACGGCGTTATTACCCAAATCAAACAAACAGATCGATGGACTCTGCCAAGCTCGATCAATCAATAGCTGTTGCCACGACGCAGCTCATATAGATAACAAAATAAACTTTAGACTAATCTTCCAGCTGCCGAGTGTCTGCATCATGTAGGAACATCCCTCGGCTATTTCCGTTCCATAAAGAGACTCGGGTGAAGAGCGGGTGATTTTGGATGGCCATCACGGGAGGTAACTCACATGGATTTACTGTCATCATATGCTTGAGTTTTCGATGGGCGTGTTTGTTGATAATGTCCGAAAGTCATCTTCGTGTTGATATGATGACGTCATCGGAGCTTCATTATTATAAAATTATTTATAGAGGACAAATTTTTATTTGCAACAAGCCATACATAGATAAGGAACATTTGTTTGTTTTTTGCAAATCTGATTTTACCCGAGCAACGGACTTGTTTCGTGTTTTGTTTTGGTAAAAATCCGCGGAGTACTTTGGTTCAATTCCACGCTTGCGCACAAAACATCCACTGGTTAACATTACATTGTTTCCATTCAGATCCGAGATATCTGCACCGGTACGGTAAGAGTCGAAGGATGTTCCGACATGTATCTACATATCACAAATATTATTTCATTTTAAAGCCCTATTTAAGGAGCGGAAATCTGTCATGCTTGTATCATCTTTATATTTATTCTTATTTCGTACGGGAGTATTTCGTATAAAAAAAATTGTTGATTAATGTAAACAAGAATTAAAATGGAGAGCATTACGTAATGATCACAAATCAATGGTAATCGCCAGACTTTTTTTATCCCAAAAACATTTTTAAAAAATGGGGGCCATTTTTAGGTGTCGATGTATGTGACAGTACAGCATGAAGTTTTGGGGAGATTTCTAAATTGCTTCCCCATTAACATTTAAATTATTTAATGCTTTATGTTAATTACACCAGGATGTCTTTTTTTATTTTTTTTTGTAGCTCAGACACTTATTTTGTCCTCTCTTTTAATAACAATATCAATCATGCGAAGCTAATTGCTGATATAGCACCAACACTTTTCGCACTATATTTTTATTGTAATTCTGTGTAACACCCATCACCTGCATCTCTTACCAATTTGGAAGGATTAGATTCATAGGAGTGTTTGCATTTATAAAACTGATACATAGTGCGATCAGTTTAATAGACATAATATTGTGAGAAAGCAACATAACAGGTATAGGACTATACTTCGCATGTTTTGTACGATTCTATGGCTTTAATTGTTGAGGTACATCGCCATTATATAAGTGAAATTCCTGTGTGTACGACACTTAAAATCCAATGAAGCGATTTTATCAAAGCTATCAACCACCTTATTATAAAATATATAACATATAACCGCGCCATAGAGTTGTGTATTGAATTGATTGGGGTCTAACGTCATAATCAAGAATTTTTCACCTATAACAGGACGGATTGTCCATTTCACACTGTTCCTTGCTTAAATACGGTGGTAAACCAGGAGTAAACCTCGCAAAAAACATCCCATGATTTTCTGGGTTGAAAGCGATATTGACGTTTCTTGTATCACATTATTTGTGACGTTGGAAATTTAATGTGGATCATGTTTTGAACATTTCAGTCCTGTTGTATTTGAATTTATCTCATCAAAATATTTACGTCACTATATCACTGCTTGATTTTTTTTTTTATTTTATTAACATTATTATAATTATTATTATGAATGCACGATTTCATGTACACGATCCTGACATAAAAATTGTCAATATGAGTCTACATAATGTGACATACATACCCGGATCAAGCGGCAGAGCGACTACCTGGCTCAGCATACAAACAAATAAACAGGCGGCGTGGACGATCTTCATCGCGGCAAATCGTGACTGTTGATAAGCTGTGTAAAAACTCGTTGACTGTAAACAAATAACATTGGGGTCAAATTTATAATTTTATATTTTATTATTTATCAATATTTTGAGTCTATTTTAGGTTACATAATATCGCGTCAAACTGAAATGTTGATAAATTTGTCTGTGTATTTATGGGTACACCTTTTTAAATAATACCTACTTGTATAGCGCAACTTAAATACAAATTCAACCATTTGTCGAAAACGACCAACTATATGCATATCAGTTTACAAGCACAGTTCCTGGAGCAGAGAAAAGCTTCTTTTTCCCCCAAATTTGACGATTTCTTGTCAATGGTGTTTCATTTATTTTTAATTAATATACTCAATGTACGAGTGGCAGACTGGTATCTTTAAGTGTTCAGTTTGTGGCTTACATTTGTTTTTGTCACTAAAATGACACAGAAAACGATGATAGTAATACGTGTGTTGGCCGTGTGAGCCGAGGCGTGAAACCGAAACAAAAAAAAAATTAGACCAGTAGTTTTTCTTTACTTTACTAGAATAACTGGGTATAAGTTCACGCTTAAAAATACATTTTTATTCAGATACTGAATCTAAATCTCAGAGCCCGAAGTTAACGTCGTTATCAAGGGTATTAATATTTAACTTATATGACTACGGATTGTCTTCTTTTATAAAGCATCGCTAAAATCACTCCTGCGATTGCCGAATTAAACAGCTATGACTACTATGTATAGCCTACATAAGATCTATCATGGGGGGAATCGTGTGACTCCCTCATATAACCGAGGTCCAATGGGGGACTTGAACCTGTGAACGGTATAAGAAGGGGGATCATTATTCCAATAATCTAACCACTGGACCACGGCCGCGTGTTGGAATAGGCTTTTATTTCTGTGTAATTTGTATACATCACCATAACCTACATTGTGAATCGTGTCTTGGTGAGACGGATTTGCCTAAGAAAACGTGACGTCGTCATTTATGTTTCAAAATATCGGTTGTGTCCGGGAACTGAGGAATGCTCTTGTTTCCATATTTTTTTTTCATGTTGCCTACATTTGAAGAAGAGAGGCGAAGGTTTCAGAAAAAAGTCGATATTCTGGCCGTACAATATGACATACCCATCAATTGAGAATTTATATACATTCTGCTAATGTGAACACAGAGGTAACATATTCTGTCTAAATGTTTGTCCAGTTTTTTTATTTTTCTGTGACGAATCTTTCAAATAAATCGTGATCCGATAAATCGTAAAAGTTGGTGCTCTATTTTGCGTTTGGTTTGAGAAGTTTTGTGATTACATGCGATGTACATAATTGTTCTCTGAACCAGAATTCAACAAAATGAACTGTGGAGTATAAATATGTTTAAGGTCTTACCGTATTGTGTTAATCCGAGCGATAAGTCTACCTGTTACTTCTTTGCCGATTCACTGAATGTGTGTCGGCTGGCTCAGTGAAAACTTTCGCTACAAACCATAACCCCACGTACAACATGATTTGCCGATGGGCTAAAAACAAAAACAATAAAATACTTGCCTCTGGGTATAACTTCACCTCTCCCAACGCACTATTTATAGTTACTTATGTGTTGTTGTTGTTGGGGTTTTTTTCATTATAATAATACTAACAATAATACAACAATGACACTATTGGCAATAGCGAATCTAATTCTTGGTGAAAAAGCCAAAAAAAGATCCAATCGTTTTGATTTGTATAGTCATTACTGACCTGAAACGTTACGAAAGAATAACCTACACACAATTTACTACCTGTATCTTTAATTTTTTTATTATCGTAATTTTTAGACATTTCTCTTCGTTCAACGAGAGAGCTACAGTTGAGTTTTCGTGTTCGCGGTTAAATAATTAACCGCTTTTTTCTGACAATGAGGTTAAGCGTTCCATTTAACAATGCCAATCTTGAAGAATTGCTTGCGAAATTACCCTAGTCACAATGGGAAAAGCGTTACTCTGTGACTACACATTTTCTTGCAACTTTTAGTTATATTGACTGCATGCATTTTTAACATGTTACTAGGGTATTTTTTGGATATTGTTAAATACTTAAAATTTAAAATTACAAATTGGGCGTAGCGCGGAATGTCATGATGACATTTACACAAGCGTCGTTGTATGCATAAAATAACAAAGCAACGAGTCATCAAGCTACCTATAAATACTAGTAATATGATTATTACTGAATTATTCCGATTTAAATGTAAGAACTGGCTGGGGTTTTTTACGCAAATTGGAGTATTTTTGGAAATGTCTCTGAACGAACATTTGCATGAGAATTCTAGGCCGAAACATGGATTATCAACATAATGTAGCCAGAATACCTAAAAGTTATGCCTATCCATATTTGAAATGGGACCACCCAGAAGAACACCGCGTCAGTTCATTTTTAATAGGGGTCTGTTGAATGGTTGTTGTTTTCAATCAAATTTTATGTTTTAGAATAGAAATAAATTATGGTTTACCATGATTTAATGGATAGGATAATGCACGGTTAGCGGGAATTGTCAAGTATTTGTTAACGAGAGGCCGAATGATGTTACATTCATTATTCCAAGGTCAACGATAATTTATTTCTTTATCGTCGAATGCAAAACGCTGATTGAAACTGGAAATTGACCGATGCAACAAACTTAATTTTGACATAAGTCAAAAGTAAAATAAATCATAAGTCAAAAGTCAAAATTTGGGTGAACTTATTTCACAAAAACATCTCTCTTATATTATTTCAAACGTTTGTCTTTTTTTGTTTTCAAAGTTGCTTCATCTCGGTGGATAACTTGACAGACTAAACTTTATTTACATAAAAATAATATTTTCAAATGTAAAGGTGAGATCTTTTTTTAATTGTTGACATTAGTCTGAAACTATTTCGTGCAATGCTCTCGGAGCTTTCAGTTATTTATATGTGTGTGATTTCATTTTGTATGTTATACAGTAAGCTATTGCACCATCTAAAGGTACGTCGTAGCGGCATCTTTCCAAGGCAAGGGGTCTCCTGGAATAAGCGCAGTTTGTTTGAAGAGTAGCAATGCAACCTTTACTTCGCACTGGAGGAAAGCTTAATTTTCGACATTATGGAAACGCTTCACATCTTGCTTGTGCTTGTGTCAATTATTGTTGGAATACACCGCGGTCATATAAGTGAAATACCCTTAAGCACGAGGTAACACACCACTTAATCATTCCAAGGCAAGGGGTTTTCCGTTGTCATGCTTGTCACATTTGCCCGTAAAACGGGGCTAACATATCATTGGACTATCGAAGAAGATAGCAGTCAGTCTGAGAGTCATTCTTATGTAAATGACATCACTGTCGCAATGGTAAACACTTTTCAAATATCAGTTATTGTATCGTCCATTGTCTTAGCAGTAGCCATTTTGGTTTTGGAGAGTATAAAAGCTCCAACCTAATACGGGGGTTTCCAGCGAAATGATGTTGCCACTTTATGGCACGGTCTGTCTATATTTTAACATTGCGGGTTGTTGGTTTTCAGTAAAATATAGCTTTAAAATTATAACCCTTGCAAAAAATAATATTTTTAGCTATGGGAAAAGGAAATGCATATGATTTTATTAACGTTTACCTGTTAATTTGCAATATTCCCTATACCGCCCATGTTAAAAATCGTGGATTGGCCCTCCCTTGCCGTAAACCGATAACGCTATTTCGCAAAGGAATGTCACTGTTGTCGTAACGTCATAACTCGAAACCCCCGTATTGAGCGTTAATCTATAGTCGAATCAGAATTATGGATTCTTTGCACGTGATGCTGGAGAGGAAAATCGAGAGGTTAATCGATTTGTTACTTAGGATAAATTCGTTTTAAATTAATACCCGTTATTGCGAAATAATATTGTACTTAAGAAATATAGATATTTTGTTAAAGTATAAGAAACATAACACTGCTTTTTAAGGGACTTTTATATTTAATAATCATAGGTAAATTACAACAAAGTGTAAACAAGACTAGATGTGCTTGTGGGTTTTGGATCTCACCCCATCGGTTGTGAACTTTAGAAGTGAGGTCATCTGCGACACAGTTTTAGTAGATTTAGGAAGGTGGTATAGTCTGAAAAACACAAAATGAACACAAAACTTTTAATTGTCACACATCGATGTTTTTGTGTTACACCTGGCATCAATGACTAGTGCTTTATAACTACCCGTCATGAATTCAGTTCTTGTCCCAGTATTTAGAGCTGGCGATAGGGAAGGAGCTTCATGTTGCCTTGGTGCTTTCAGAGTTAAGGGGCAACACGATGCCGATCCTTTTGTAATGTCTTATGTCTTGTCATTGTCTGTGTTGCAAGCGGCGTCGAGGGTGATTTCCTTCACCCATTGTACTAGATCATATGTCAATAGGTACAGAGTTAAAGCGTCCCAAACTGTCTTATTATCCACTTACGACCTTGTTGTAAAGGCAAAATCCTTAATTAAATGGACTTGCTGAGTTATTACAGCTTTGACATCACCATTGAATAAATTCTGTGTCCTAATTTAGGTATCCATGCCTTCAAAGTGGAAGTTATTGACCCGTCTACAAAAATGTCCAGTCTACAGTATTAAGTGTGAAAGGGAGAGAAATTGCGGACTGGCAGCAGATACTTGAACCGTATTTGTATCAAGGCTATTGGGCTATTTCAAATGTCAGAAAGTTCAGTATGTCAAATAGTATTGGACTGTACAAATTGAGAGCCCATAATAGCCTGAAAGTGATAGACTATAAGAGATAGAGAACTCTAACCTTACGTACGGCGTTGAACACCAAATCAAACAAACCAATATCTCCAGTTCAATGGCAAAACTTCTTCTTTCAAAAACTTCTTTGTTTATTTGAAAACTATGTGTTTTAAATGGTAGAAACGTTGCATTCAATAAACTAAGATGTTGTTATCCGTACCAAGTTTTTCTATGTTATATTTACTTCCGAGATGTATATTTGAGATTGACCAAATAAATGCGAGTGAAAAATAGTGAAGTACGATAATCTGAATATATTTAGAAACGAATAGCTTACAAGCGTACTATAAATGAAATGATCGTCAATATGGATTCGATCAGAAAAACAATTATCTGCTTAAAGAATTAATGATGGTTGTCGTAATTGTGTTAATAGACACATGTGAAGAGATAGTCCAGTTTAATGACTTTTGAATAAAGTATTTGTTATAATCCTAAAACAATTCATAGTGGCACGGGAAATCGTGCGCTCGTTATTAATAATAATGTACCAAGCTAAGCGTTTTTGGGAAGAGACTATGTCTGCTGTCAAACCCTCTCACGTGATCTCCAACGCGGAGAATGGAAGCACATAGTCCCTTCCATGAAATGCTTCCATAGTGTTTAATTTGCACGAGAGTGCATGCTTTGTGTACTGAACACGCCGGTAAATAGTCAAAGAAGAGTACAGAGCGTTTTGAAGCGAGGTCAGAGGCCATACAGATTCCATATAATATTTAATTCAGAGGAAGTCCCTATTTCAAAAGTTTTCGAACAGTCTCTGTTGACAGTATGTACAGTTGAACGAGATACGTATACGCGTTTAAACTTGTTTTTGTCACAATTATGTTTATTTGTAGTTCCAGTAATCAAGGTAGCTATGTGTATTACAGCCTAATTTCATACTCAATATCTCAACTGTAACGCTATCCCACATATTGTTAGTTTAAAGCTGTTTATCAAAGACAATTCAAATTTGTTGCATTTTAACGAGGACAATGTGGGCATTTTCCTAGATTTTTTTATTTTAAATTTAAAAAAGATAAAAAAATTCTTTAAAAAATTACGATATCCCATTCTACAAAATAGTCCACTGAACCGTTTTAAACAAGCTTTCCAAAAAAAAGGCATAATTTTTCAGTCCCAGGGCTATTTTACTAGAAAAACCAATCTGCTGCTGTTATGGTAATTAAATTCTAATAAAATAAAACACCAAGCAAGTACTGTATTTTCTCTGCCGATATTATTATATTTACAATATGTTTTAAATGTATTATAGGACCTTTATATGTATTATAGGTCAAATTTTCCAAGCTTTCCGGTTTATCTAGGACATGAGATGATTCATCGGTGTTAATTAATCGACATCCCTGCACCAGGGTAAATAATTTTTAGAATTATATTGTATACAACTTATATTCCGCGTGAAAATGAACGTTGAAATTAGTGTTTTCCTAAAAATCGACACAGGGCTCGGAGCCCTCAAATATCGCACTAAGAGACTTGCACGTATTCCTTATCTCTATTGTGTTTAACAACAAACAACCTGTCAGATATCGAATTTCACTCTGACTGCCCATGCAACACTCTCAGAAAAATATGGTTCTAATGGAACCCTTTAAGGTTCTTCAGTCATGGCTCTGGTGGAACCTTTTGTGTTTTTTATGGAACCTTCACAGCAACTGCTCCAAGTATTCCTCTGATTCTTAGTATATCAAAGAACCGTTTTTGTTGTAATTGTTCAATATAGATGTTTCCATCTTTTGTAAACAACCGTTTTTGCTTTAGGCTTCCATCCAGATGGTACCATTGTTTCTAAAGAACCATTATTTCTAAGAGTGTACAGTCCTGCACTCCCATACCCCTCATCTTAAACAAAACGAAAGACCAGTATACAAACATGTATGCTTCATCAACAAAAAAATAATAATCTGGCCGTCCTCATTTTTGAGAATATAAATAGATAAAACTTACCAACAGAACAGTGCCATGCTATGGAAGGGAACAGTTCGCTAGTCCATCTTTGCAGTCGCAGACACGATCACCGAAGTCTATGGTGGTGCCTTCTAGAATGATGACACCGTCCTCATCACAAAATCCTGTGTAATAAAAAAAATTGTTTTTTCTTTGTTTGAGAGCTTTTTATACCGTTCTCGATGGTATTTCATTTAAATGACGGCTTTGCACTGTCCATATTGTTCGACAAGGCTCAATTTAAAACCCACGGAATCCACAGGCTTCTTAGCCACTTTAAAAAATAGTGGCGCCCCGCTAGTTTGTTGTCGATTTGTGATTTGTAGACGACTTTCTGATTGGCTGCTTGTTTCCACAATAGTCTTTTTTGCCACGTTTTCCTCGCGAATTGAAGCAAGGGTGAAAAATATGAACGACTCGTCTTACGCATTTTGACCCTTGCAATGGGAAGATGGAGTAAAGCGAGCATCACAGGGTAGTTAATAATATCCTAGACCACAACAAGATTTTGAAGGACAACAAGTTCGACGAGTAAAACCTAGGAGCATTTGCTCAGTGTAGAGGTTTGGATTCCATGAGCATAGTATAGTTGTACCAGATAGGATTACGGACCACACTTAGCTCCAATCATCCAAATCAAGACAAAAAGTTCTCCATCTGATTGGAGTGAATAACAACATAAAAATTGCAGTTTTAGTAACTCCACTGAGAAGAAGAATTCAAAGGACAGATTGACTACTTAAATAAGGTTTAAGAGATTCACAGCCGTTATTCCATTCAATAAGTTACCCAACTATACAGATATATATACAAAATATTTTGTTCCAACTACATTTAGATATATTTACCTGTTTCACATTTTACTTCTGGGCAACAATTAAGTGAGTTTTCTTCATCTTTTAACAGATTATCCACAAGTTCACAGCCTACTGGGAGGATTTTTCCGGCGCACCTGGTGAGTATATATATAATATTGCCATTATGTACATCAGTACTTAGATTATGTGTAATTAAAGCAAAATATACTTATTGGATTACCGAACGCGATTCAACGTATTCCGCTATGAATCTGAATTTCTCAACGGATACATCACCCACGTATGTTTCTTTTTTCGATGGGGTAATTTCAGCCATTTTGAAAACCGAACTTATCAGGCCAACATGTATATCATTTTGTAAAGCATAACATGTTGGAGGTCTATTCAGGAAACAACCCATTCGTGAAACGAACGGGTGGATCAATCGAAATATAATGTTATTAAAAACTTTTACGTATTTTAAAAAACGTGTATGTCTGGCAAAGGGGAGGGGGTGTTACTTTGTATAGTGTTTTTCCTGGCTGGATAATATATGTATCTGTGGACCATACCATTATACTTACAGAGGGGCACAGGGTATTCCGGATGAAACAAGAGTGGCATGACAGGTACACCTACTGCTGCATCCTTCCGTCCAAGATTCTCCATCAGTATATGAAGAATTTCCCACCTGGCATACTGTCAAATAGAATTCAGAAAACAAACACTGGTAAAAAAAAAAAGTTGTTGAGTCAAATATTCTTAGAAATAGTCCTAAATTTAATGTGAAGCTCTTACCTGGAGGCGGACATGTTATAACTGGACAGCAATTAAGAGAATTTTCCACATCTTTATCCGGATTATCCACAAGTTGACAGCCTGGTGGGGCCACCGATAAACCGCACCTGATGAGAACATATATAATAAAAACTCAAATCGAAATCACTGAATAAAACCAAAATTCCTTTATTTGAGTAATGTTTGCATAGATTGATTGCTTGATTATTGTTTTACACCACATTTAGCGACCTTTCAGCTACGCTTTGGCGAGAACACAATTTTTATTTTTAATTTATTTTTTAATAACTAAGACAATTCAAACTTATAGCACACCTGGCCCACCACATCACAAAGAGAAACAAACTGAACCGAAAAGCAGACACACTAGTTAAAACTGTCCATTCAAATTATCTACAATGTTTCATAAAATCAAAGTTCAGCAACGAAAAGAACGGTAAAGGACAGACATAGGTGTCAAAATCCGTAAACATATTTAACATCAAATGCCTTCATTTCAGTTGTAAAATTAGATGATTGAGTATCTTTAAAACTAGTTTACATAATATCATTCAAAACATTTACTGTTTTTTAAAACTTTATAATGTGTTACACAGCACTCTGCTTGAGGAACCTGATGACAAGATCGCCAGCAATATGTCAAACAGGTCCCTCATGTGTGCTGGGCGGTCAATGTCCAGTTTTGCGTTTTGGCGAGCCACTAGCAATATGTGTCCTGTTGGCTTTTAAACGAGAGTGGTTGGCACAAGGCCGCACTTGAGTAGGTGGAGGTCTATCCTGTGAAAAACAATTTCACATATGTAAAATGAAAATGTGTTTCACATATGTAGAATTATTTTCAAAGTCTACACGGTGAAAGATGGAAAAATGGCAATTTGGCAACAGATACTTGAACTGTATTTCCGTACTTTTAACAAAGCTAATGGAAAACTTCAAGTCTCGTTTTGGCATATGAAATGTGTCAGAAAGTACAGTATATGAAATATTATTGAACAATATTAATTGAACACATAATAGACGGTAAGTGCAAAATCAAAATAAAAAAGTTATGTATCTCTATAATTTATGTTCTAGATAAACTCTCAATATATATGAGTGTTACAAGCTGTCTGATACAGAGGAAAGTTCCCCCTTAACCAGTAGATTTTTTCTCTTGTATGCTATAATGGGTCTTTCGGTGAGAGGAGAAGCAATTTTAGGTACAAGACTGTGATACCTCTGTATACGGAGACTTGCAAACTGGGTACTAGGTTGGTCATATCGGAATACAAAAGGAATTTGTTTCTTTTTTAGACCCTTTACCTAGTTCCCAATAAAAATCCAGTGGGTTACACCATTTGAAGAGTTCGATGCAATAAGCTTCTCTTTCTTAACTCTTCTGTTTGGTTTCCTCTTCAGAGGAAAGAATCTGTGTTTTTTTAATGATTTTATGATTTTAAAAATAATCTTTATCCGAATGATCAGTACATGAATTCCAGCGTGACGGAATCACCAATTTCACCCTACACCAGGTAACATCCTGTTGTGTAGATTTGTTTTTGAATGATAATTAATGTTAAAATTTCTGTTACAAACTCAGAGAAAAGATATATATTTTTGTGTGTTTCCTTCTTAAAGGTTGTCGTGACGGAATCACTGGTTTGTGACACGAGTTTTGACCATGATCTACATCATGGAAACAAGGAAACACCAAAAAATATATCTCTTTTCTCTGAATTTGTAAAAAACAATTTAGAGAAAAATGTCCAGCCATTGAGGATCTGAGTTTTAACTTTATGGAATGGTTATTGGCTCTAATCCGAAAGAGATTTGTGGTTTCACCAACATATTGTTTCAAACACTGCTTACAAGTTATAAGGTATGCCACATTTTCTGAATCACAATTCAAATTGTCTACCAAATAATAAACATCTCTAGTTTGTTACCCAGCGAAGGAGGCCTTATTTGGTAAGTAAGTATTTAGCTTGCATCTCGCCTTCATACATTTTGAGGACCTACCTCTTACTGTTACAGGGCGATTGTGGTGTTTTTGTTTAGGAGATGGTTCTAAATCTTGGCTTAAATTAAAATTGTTAATTTGTCTGAGGGTTTGGCATTTAATTC
>JAQQZZ010151621.1:0-12543 GCA_030265115.1 Mopalia vespertina | reverse complement strand
CTGGGTATTATGATCAGAACAAATACAGACATAAAAGGTATTAATATAAATAACGAGGAGTTCAAGGTTAATCAATATGCTGACGATACACAGCTCGTCCTTGATGGTTCAGAACAATCTTTAAAAACAACATTAGATTTTTTAAACATATATTACAAATTTTCGGGATTAAAAATGAATATAGATAAAACCAAAGCGATATGGATTGGGTCTCTGAGCGGCTCTGAAATAAAATTATGTCATGAAGTAAAACTAGATTGGGTGACTGAGTTTACCATGCTGGGAATTCATTTCTCTACCATAGATTTCAACAATATCCGGAAGACAAACTATGCAGACAAATTTCATAAATTAAAATTAGAACTAAAACACTGGAACTTTACTAGGTAAAATAACGGTTGTTAAATCACTAGCTCTTCCAAAACTGATACACCTCTTCTTATCTCTCCAAAAACCGTCAGGAGAAATTAATAAACAGATAAATAAAGCCATTTTCGAATTCATATGGAACAATGGCTTTGACAATAAAACGAACCGTCTTAGTTCAAGATTACAAAAACGGAGGTCTTCTCTCAATTTATAAATTTATACTAAATTACTAATTACTATTACTAAAAAATAACATGGATTCGCAAACTGTTATTTTAAAGCAGAAAATGGCACGCACTAATAGATAAGCCAAACATTCAAAAAATCTTTACACAAGACTCTTCTTTCACAAAATGTATCATTAAACAAACAAAAAATAAATTTTGGCAGGAAGCTTTCGATGCTTGGTTTTATATGCAAAACCATATGGAAAGAAAATCAGCAGAAGACATTTTTTTTATGAACCAGTATGGTTCAATCCGAAGATCAAATATTTTCCTTTCATTAAACACTGGCATGAGAATGGTATAAGAAATATTTGTGACATTATGGATAATGTTGGAAAGTGTATCAGTTTTGAAAATCTTAAGCAAAAATTTAAAATAAAAGGAACTGTTTTAGACTATCACAGATTACTTAACAGTATTCCAACTCTATGAAAAGACAAGATTAAGAACAATTACAAATGTCTTACCCAGCCTCGTATCACCCTATATATTACCGGGTTTGTTCCACAGAATACTCGAAACCAAATCATGTTTGCATCGTATTAATATAACCGACAACAATAGATGTGATCTCTGTGCGGGTGAAATAGACACTATAGAACATTTATTTATAGAGTGTCCTATAGGAAAAACCCTTTGGTTTGAACTAAGAACATGGTGCAGACAAATACCAGGTTTGATGGGTAATTTTCAGCAGATAAAAGTACCTCTGGATGGGAAGATTCGGCAAGAGTGTATGAATAATGTAAACAATATTGAAAAAATATATGTATTTTCCACGAAAGCAAAAACTAATAAACTGAATATCACAACAGTAAAACATATTATTTTTAACTTTTACAAAACTGAAAAATACATTTCACGAATTAATAACAAAGCTACCAAATTGAAAAAGAAATGGTCTTTATTCGAATCTATTCTTCCGATAGATGAAAGTTAGCATTTACCATGCAAAGGAATTACCAGTATTTATGATACGATTTACTATAAGGGTACTTGTCGTGTGTCTGGGAGAAATGCTTCGCGATTTGTCGGCACGAGATATTGATATTCAATGTACGTCGTGGAGCATCAAGAGTTGAGGGCTGAACGATCGTGACTTTTTACTTCTCAGACATTCAACACCTGTTCTGTTACACTGATTACATTTATCATAGTATCGGTGTTGTATTGTGTAAATATGTTTAAAAAGTATGTATGTATTATTTAATATATTGCGTTAAGAATATCGAACATGCTATATATACATTAATAGCTTGTCAAATCAAATGATTTACGCAATGTACCATTATGCATCTAGACATTTGTTTTAGAACACAATGAAGAAAATAAAATTATATAAAAAGAGAGATTAAATTGCATAAGTTTGAACAGCCCCTTCGAGGTAAAAATTGTTCGTTTTGGTTTTTGTTTGTTTATAAGAACATTCACTTTTTTTGTCTGCTTTTTGTGAAAAAGTTATATAAAAATTCCAGTCAGACGTTATTTCATTTTTAGTTTGAAAATCTGTATTCAGTACTTTGGAAGTGTACAGTTGGATGAGTTTTGCACGATTTCTAACTCATCATTTTTTTTTTCGAAATTTAATTTTCGACTATGTTTTCTCGTAAACGCTTTGAGCTACACCCGTGAAATTCGGCATGCTTATTAGTTACAAAATAATCTGGAAAGGGTATCTCATTTTTTTTTGCCTAGTGCCCTCTTTACAGCAATTTTCCTAAAATGAATTATGAAATTGCAACTTTTTGCATTAAAAGATGAATAACAAAGAAGGAAACCTAATTTAAAAAAAAATGAGATACCATTTACTAGATTATTATGTCCCAAATAAGCATGCTGAATTTCACGGGAGAAGTTTTAGAGAAAACAAAGTTGAAAAATTAAATTTCAGCAAAAAATAAGGTGCTAGAAATCGTGCATAACTCAAAGATATGAATCAAAATTTTCCAACTCAAAATTAAATAACATCTAAGTTGAATTTTTATATAACGTTTTGACTAAATGCAGGACATAAAACAGAATGTTGTAATAAAGAAATAAAAAATTTATAATTTTGATCCTGGAAGGGGTTTTCCATCCTTAAGAAGAACAATATACACAGCTGAGTTCGTGCTCAAAACATATTTCTGGTTTTTCTCTGATTCTGTTTTTAAGATACACTGAACACAACATCTAGTGTTCTTTTCTGGTGGTTGTAATTTTTTTAATTGTTTTTTTTTTCAAAGGGAGATAACTCCAACGTCAACGTAAACGAAAGAAAGTAGAAGTTAGATTATTGTGTTTTCCCAAAACAATTCAGAGAAAAATCAGATATATGTTTCGAGAGGCCAGCAATAGGGGCGGATGAATTTCCAACCTCTGACAGTGGTTGAAATAGGCGGATATTTCGTAAGGCTTAGACGAAAGAATTAGCCCTATACATTGTGATAGCATTGTAGGCCCATCTGTTTGTATTTTAAGGGTTGGCGGATGGTGGAACTTCCTGTCACACTCCGTCATTGAGTGAAATATTCTTACGTAAGACGGAAAACACCGGTCAAAGAGTCTTAATGTGGAAGTTCGAGTTCCTGCTGTAAAAAAAGAAACCACGTAAAAACTATTTGCTTGGTTGGCTTCTGAAGAAGAATGGTAACACGCAATAGAAAGACCGTACGATCAAATCCGCTTAGTCTTGCTTTATGCGCACGAGAGCAACATAAAACTCCATCCAAACTGACCAACCGCCTTTAAAGGGAAAGGCAACTGTTTTTCGGCCTAAACTTATTATTTTTATTGCATATTTGTCAAAGACAACCATCTGTATTACAATTGCAATCGAACTAGCATAGCCGTTAATTAGTTCATTTATAAAAGCGGAACTGACGTCATTGTTCCAAAACACGGTAGTTATATCATCTAGTCGTGGCTGTCCCCTATGGCCTGCACTGGTGGATGATTTCATATTAAGCCGAAAGTGAGGGTTCCGTCCCAAAGCGAAACAACAACAACAAACAACCGCCTGTACATATCAACCTGGTACTAAAAACCGGATTTTTTAAAACCGCATGTCAGCTGATAACATGTTAAACGTATGTGTAACTCAAAGAGCTATTTTGATATGTATACAACATGTTAACATTGCGCTTGAAAGACCAAGTCTGTGTATACGCCGTGTTGTTGTAGATGCCTCCCAATGCATCCATAAGCAAACGGACACACTGGTGACAGACCGTATTTTGGAACAATGACGTCAGTCCCGCGTGTTAAATTAACTAATTAACGGCTATGCTTACTCAACTGCAAGTGCAAAACAGATGTTTGTCTTTGAAAATATGCAATAAAAATAATAAGTTTAGGTCGAAAAACAGTTGCCTTTCCCTTTAAAAGAAGAGTTTGAGACAATAGGACTAAACGAAATAGATGGTATACTGGAACAAAAAAGAAATGGATATAATTAGGCGAAAAACCAACTAAATATTTTCTTTCCCCCAAGAAACGAAATCATACGAACAAACTTATTGCAACACTAAAACTAGATAATGGAAAATACAAGACATCAGGTATACTTGCCAAGCAGAAAAAATACTATTCAAATTTAGATGTCAAAAACAATGACCTAGTATTATTAACCTTCCGCTTTGGAGAGACTTTAATAAAGTGGATCAAATTATTTAAACAAAAATATCTACTTGTATACTTCAAAACCTGTCCTCTTATTTCCAAGTTTATTGGGGTTGTAGACAGGGTGACTCAATTTCGCCTTATATATTTGTACTCAGGGGCAATGATACGAAACAATACAGATATAGTAAGGGAGTTCTAGTGAATAACATTGAACTTAAAATAAGTCAATATGCCGACGACACTCAAATTATTCTGAACGGCAATGAGGAATCACCTCAAGAATCATGAAGAACACCCTCTTGTTTAAATTCATATGGAACAATGGACCAGGTCATATTAAAAGATCCGTCTTGACACTTGAGTATACAGAAGGGGGACTTCGTATGGTAAATTTATTCCAGTTTATACAAGCATTAAAGGTCACATGGATATATAGGTTAATACTTAATGAATGCAACTGGACAAATATTAACTTTACCTCAGAAAAACGTGAAAAAATGAGTACACTAGGAAGTACTAATACTACTAAAATACTACTATTCAAACTCTAGTCAAACTCAAAACCCATTATGGATTAATGTCTTATCAGCTTGGTATAAGCTATATACAGAGTACTAATGATATACTAAATCATTGTTTATGGTACAATAAAAAGATCAAGAGATAAATAGTTAACAACTGGTATAGAAACAAAATCATATGTAAAAAAGATATATTGAACGAAAGTGGAAAGATTATCAACTTCGAAGAATTCAAAGCCAAATTTTCAGTTAAAGGAACATTTTTAGATTTCCAAACTTCAGCTTCCTCAATTCCGAAAGAATGGAAATACAAACTGTAACTCGAAGGAACTGTTGATATATACGATGATCCATTTTACCCCCCGGACATTAAACCATTATCACAACAAGAGAATGGTACTAAACTTTATTATAAAAAATACTTACTAATTAGTTCGATTTATGGATGTACTAGCTACACCAAATAGATTGACTTTTCTGGATATGGTGGTACATCGAATTGTAGCAACAAGAGCCTACTTATATAAAATCAACAGGTCTGAAAACGAACAGTGTCAGTTATGCGAGAAGGAAAAAGAAACAAAAGAACACCTATTTATACAATGCAATAAGGTTAAAACGTTTTGGACAGACTCTGAAAATTGGATAAATAGAAAGTTGCCATTTAAATATTAAATTAAAAGATTATGAAATTATAGTTGGAGTAGGTGCAGGAAATAAATTACTTAATTTGTTACTAGTCATTGTAAAGAAAAACATTTATGACATGAAGAAAGTATAAAAAAAAACCTTGCTATATACAACCCCTTATCAAACGTGTCAAAGACATGTATACAACCGAAAAATACTATCTAACTATGATGTATAACACGGTAGAATTGAAGACATGGGCGTTTGTTTGGAAGAGCTGTGAAAGTTGAGTGAAATTGAGAATAGGTCAGATGGAGGAAACTCAACAAATTAAAACCTATTAGATTTTGTTTCTGATTGGTAGGGGAAAAAATGTTCTATTTTCAATAGAATTCGTAATATCTGTTAACAAAGATTTAAATTGAGGGCACACAACATTGACTCACAGTACTGACATAGATTATCACTTGCTGACTGCGTGCAGAGCAGTTTGGAAGTTGGGCAACATGAAGCTCCCTCCATTCGACCTTGATGTAACAGTGAAAGGTTAGGATTTCGGCAAGAATAAAATCACACAGTAGCGACAAGTTGCTCGAACGACAAATGGAACCCAACCAAATAGTTCCATGGAACAGTGTACAAAAGAAAGCACTAAAAGAACACAAATTAGAAAAATATATTTAGGGTTGAAAAATTTCGTCGAACAGTCGTGTCTTTTGTCCACCCGCCAATATTGTCCATCCGCAGAAATGTTTATACTGTCTTGGGCAAACTATTCTGTTCCCATGTTTGTGCGTTTATTATTTAATCATATGACGTTATATTTAAAAAGGATTGAAATGTAATCGACGATTATTCCAAAAATTGAGTATTAAAAGAAGAGTTTCAGTGCTCGTCATTGAAAATAACTTTATTCAAGGGAAATGTATACAATACGTCTGAAACATAGTTAGAATAAGCTTATAAAGAGAAACCATTGCACCAAGACACAGTTGGATGTGCTTCTTTAACTCTTAAGAGAAAACAAGTCGATTTATTACTGTTTAATTAGAAACGAACAGGTATGTTTTCCTCAATGCATACTCTTCTTGTCATTTACTGTTTACTCGAAATTCACATATTGACCCAATCGGAAAGACTGACTACTCAGGCAGTTTAGTTTAACATCATGTACGGACATTAAATATCAGTGTCGATTCTAGTTAAATGTTACTGTCACTCCACATTGATCGAGTGTTAAACTCGAACATGCTTACTGAACGTGCGATGTTCATCTAAGGTCAAATTCAACCCGGGTGAACATCTCAAGATCGATACGACTACGATAGTCACCTTAAAGAGTTATTCAGGCATAAGATTTGCTTATCTACGTATATAACGTCCACGTGAACTTGCTGATTAAGACCTTTGGCGAATGACTAAGGATTGGCTGCGGTCGTTGTCTGAATCGAAAAGAACCAACCCGTGATCGGGAAACCAATGTGCTCTGAAAAAGCTAAAACCACGCCCCATGTATTTTTTGCGTCATTCAGTATATCGTATATACGATTCGTCCAGTTTAGAAATCACGTGATTATACCCCTTTAAAAATCAGTGTTCAGCAGGGCCATACATCATCCTCATCAGGACTCATCTCTTCGAGTTCATTTATCAACACACTCCGATTATATCACGTAAGTATTTGACTAGACCTTACCAGTATTCAGTCATTCTTTGCATTTGTCTCAGTATTTGTACTGAATCGCAAAAGTATTAAAATCGTAATCTAAAAGAGCTTTTATAAAAACAGCAAAAATAAAATTTAAATTAAACTATTTTGTTAATGCTATCATCATTCGTGACTTTTTCGATCCGGATTACCTTGAGTAATTGAAATATAACCATGCTGTGCTTGAAACTGCGTGCAACAGAGTTCTTTAATCGAGTTGCATTGATATTAAATATTTTTTGTCTATTTTGTACAAACATATCCGATATAGTGTCTGCTAAAGTTAATATGGCTAGGCAGGATAATATAAATGAAAAAGAACGCCAGCTGATCGAGCAATCCTCAACTCTATAATAAAATTAATTGGTAATCCCAATTACATGGGATGAACCGGATGAATTTCAACGAACTTATCGTTTCTAGATAAACACAAAGTGTTTATAATCAAAATATTCCGCACATAGGAATCCAAAAATCATTTGTCTTTATTCTGCAAACAATGAATATGCCTCCAGGTAGCATTTTAAAATATCCGAATCTTACCGCATGTCTGAACTTCCTGATTACAGCCCCCAAACCAATTACAAGCAGTCATCCACGTTTTATAAAAAACACTGATGATTTCGCAATAAGGTAAAAAAGGAGGCCATATTTGACGCTTGACATAGAGTAAAGGTAAACCAGTATAATTATTGGGACTTCGTTCTCTTAAATGTGATTTTCCTGTGTATCCCACCTCACTTTGCCCAACCACTGAGACAATGAAACTACTCAATTTGAAATATGATGATTTCCTGTGTATCCCACCTCGCTTTGCCCAACCACTGAGACAATGAAACTACTAAATTTGAAATATGATGATTTCCTGTGTATCCCGCCTCGCTTTGCCCAACCACTGAGACAATGAAACTACTCAATTTGAAATATGATGATTTCAATTTCAATGGTCAAGTTTACCAAATAAATTAAAGGTTGTGCCATTATGCATAGATGCATAAACGTTTTAGTGTTAAACTCTAATTTTATGTCAGTGGGGACAAGTGTCCCTTAGCAAGTGAGCTAAACATCCCTTATTGTACCTTCGTTATTCCGATGAGTTTGGCATACCCCTTGGTAGCATTCCAGAGATGATGTTGACCTCTTCGTTAACACTCTAAATCAACATGACCCAAACATTTAACTTCAACGATCTACTACCAGCCTGGAGTTTCAATATAATGCAGTTCACATTAAGGGTGTAAATTGGATCTTACAGGGATTTGGGATTATGTGTATACCTTAAGCCTACAGGTATCCCCACCAACTACTCCATTCCAGATCTTTTCAACCTCCACACAGATCCAACCGGATTTCAATCCCAAGTAATAATGTTTTATAGCGCAGCCGCTTCTCACCAGACTTGTTCTGCTCTCATTAAGGTCGCCGAAGATATCGTAGGCCTACGTGAATACTGAACAGTTATAACAGGCTAATATTATGAAATGTATTTGAACATAGTAACAGAGACCTGCATCGTTATTAGTCTACCATGTATCTATATATAACGATACAAAATAGTATTTAATGAATCATTTGACTAACGATGCCACAATATATCTTAAATGTTTTTACATCTTTGCTTTGTTTGAAATTGTATATTATATCAATATAGCTTTATTCTGAAAACTACGTTGGGCCAATATCAGTTTAAGTGAAGGACGATGCAACAGGCCAACAAAGCCCCTTTAACACTATTTTACCACAAATGTATCGTATTGTCAGAATAAAATATGTCAGGTGTTGTTCTATCAGAATGTGACACTTTCAGGCTGCAAAACATGTTATTTTCTGTTTGAATTACATCAGTTCAGATCGATCGTATCAAAATGCTTCTTCAGCCATCCTCCTCAGATCTTCAGGGACTAAGTGGATCCTGACACCCTCGCCGTTTGTGCTATTAGTCGAACTAACCCTTCACAAAAACCTCTATCAACCAATAAAAGAAATGGAGAAAATGTGCAATAAACGTTGAATTGAACAACAAGTTGAAAATAGGCCTATTTGGTCCACATCCCCCGCGCGATACTGGGATTATTACACTGTTTCCACATTGCAAAGTTCTGCAGCTATATCAGTATTGAGAAACCGTGATAAATACACAGTAGACCCAAGGTAAATGATATCAAGTAACCTCACTCCATTGCGTATAGACGTGCGTCATCACCGGATTCACTGTTATAGACGGTTATTAAAATACACATTCGGGCCTTCTTCTGTCAGAGATGTTGGGACCAGTTTTTGTTTCCGCTTAATGAAAAGGTTTATTGTAAACCTTCGACTCTTTCTTATATACGTATGATCCGTTAATGAAAGGACAGTATAAAGCTATTTTTAAATGTTGGCCACACTCGGTCAATACTGGCATGGGTTAACCAAAAGATTTCTTTTCCATTAACATAATTATCTATCTTTTTTCGTTGGCGAACAAACCAGAGATGTATATTATTTGGTGACAGTTAGAACTGTGATTCAAAACATGCGAGAAAGGCCTATTAGTACAAACTTATCATCACTTATAAGAAGATATGTTGGGAAAACCAAAACCCCCTTTGAGGCCGGTTCGCTAGAATAATTGTGAGGAAATGTCAAAGCAATGACTTAAAATGCTTATACCTTTATCAAAAAGACCTGATATGGTATACAAGAAGAATAAAACTCTAAATGACCTTCCAGTTAAGGCGGAACTAAAATCGTTTTTTTTTTTTACTTTTGGGTAAGTTTCTATTTTTCTGTAAGCCCTATTGGAGATTGGTTTAATTTAGATAGGAACCTGAATATCTCAGTGTCCTACATACTTCTCATATACTTTCTATACAATGTAAGTTGTTAATGCATTCGCTGAAAATGTCTGTAGTTTATGCTGAACATTTCGAGAACTATCCAGAAACGTGTCTCCGAAAGATTACCTAAATCATGACAGGATTAATCGGTCTTAGTTAATCGACATCTCCGTCCCAATCTGAATAATTTAAATTACTTAAATATATATAAGGCTGAGTACATATGAAGGATGTAAAACAAATAGGGGATCAGTGGTTATAAGGGGGATAACTGTACATTCTATTTAGTTTTAACGTTAATTCTCGACATTGTTTATTGAAAGATATATCCTCCCCTCCCCACACACACATCCGCCCCCACCCCACCCTCAAAACTATCTGGTCCATTGATTGATTAAGCGGTTGGTTAATATTTAACACCGTGCTCGCAAGTATTTAAGTTAAATAGCGGGGGTTTACTCCAGCAGTATATAATTGACAGCACTAAAACAACCCTAACATGTGAAGTGTGTGCCCTGTTTGAATGCTCTTCCATTGATTAGTACAAAGGCAGCACTTCTGTATGCCCAAAACATGCTGCCAGGGGGCGCCAAAGTTTAACTTATTAGCTGTATCAATGATTGAACTTCATTTTGATCGGTATAGTCGTCTATACGTATTTACCTACATGTTTTGGCTTTTTAGTGAGTACCCTTTGAGGTTCCATCTGTCACCATAAAATCAATTGAGCGAAAATTGAAGATAACATCTTGAGCTAATCTTCTCTGTTCTATAATCGGATTTCGTTTCTGTCAACAAAATTTTGCGCACTTCTGACAGCTTTATACATGAATCGACATAAGAAAACACTCCTTTCATTCTAACAAGATTAACACGAATAGTAGAGAAAAGCCACCAACCACAGTTTGTTCATTTATATTCTATGTATCGATGACGGTAGACATTCTGCGCAGCATGTTACCTCCTGGGTCCAATAGTATAATTACATGTCTAAGATTGTCTTAAATCGTATTGATTAAGGAATCACTCAAACGCTATATATAGCCAGCTATACCATCAAATGATTAACCTAGGCAATATTTCTGTCTAAAAATCAATATCGCTTTTAACTACTTTTTAAATATTATGGTTGTCAACTTTACGACAAATTAAATACTCAGTGAGGATATATAGTGAACTGGATGTTGCTCTGCCACCAATCGATAGCTTTCGTCTTGACTCGGTCAGCAGAGGATGGCTCCTTTGTAACAACGATATAGATATTTGTTGTTTCTTTCACAGTACTACCACCCTATTCTATTTGTCTGTCATGAATAGATAGGGTTAATAATAAAATGAACATTGAAACTTGCTTTGTTCAACTATTCGAGTGCAAAACACATGAATATGTATTTTATGCACAATCAAAAGATTTCATAATTTCCATTTCAGAAAGCTATAAATTCTTTATCTTAAAAGTTTGGGCTTCCGCGGAATGTTGCTTTTTAATCTATACTTTTTAACCCGTTGTTTTAAACTTCTTTTTTTTCTATATTATTTCAGATGCTGGTGATGTTTTCATACAGAATATGGATATAAACTGATGTTATAAGGAGTATCATAGAAGTGGTGAACAAATTTCCTTTGTATTTGCATAAAAAAAGAAGAAATTTGCGTCATGACATAAGCATACATAATAATTCAATACAATGGCAAGAGCCGAAACATTTTTTCTCATACAGTACAGTAAATATGTATATTGCTTAAACTTAACTAAAATAAATACAGTTTAACTCAATATTTTAAGAAACTATATTAGGTTAGAAATAGGTCTCTGTTGTACACGTGTTTTACTGTAGTATAAAATATCAAAACTGCAAAAATTGTCTTTCTCTACAATATAAATATATAAACTGTTGACTAATTCCTTATATGTGCTGTTCCATTGCAGGTGTTTTAAATGTTTTTAAATGCAATGTATAATTGTAGTTTTCTTATTTAATTAACTGTCTCTTTCAGTCCTTATTTGCATAAGCGAGTTTAGTACTTGTTTAAATTTGTTGAATTATCTTTATAACTTATGAATTGCGTGTGTTGTACTGTTGATCACTATATGGAGCATTGTGTGATTGGGCGATTGTGTTTGCGTGTGTATGCGACTATGATGTCAATTTTCAAACTATAGAGGCTGAATTTTAATTGGGACAGAATAACCTGTCTTTTACAGGTAAGTCTTACATGTGCTTTTTCTTATAACAATTTGATCGATAACAATAACAAAAAAATCTTATATTTTAAATAAATATAAGCCTCGAAATAGTTTTATTATATTTATTCTACACTGAGCAAATATAACAACAAAAACTTCTAAATACGAAAGATAAGAGTTACAGCAATATTAAAAACAATTAAAAAATATATAGATATCTACATATATGAACATTTTTTTCAACAGAGAAACCCCCTTCAGTGTGGTCCGAGTGGTGTGATCGTGATGACCCCAGCGGAAACTATGATTATGAAAGTTTGAAAGAAAACATCAAGGTAAGTCAGCTATACATAGCCGATCCATGGATGAGCTCACTCTGAACCTTGCCGGACAGAGAATGCTTAAAGGGGAGAGTCCTGTTTTGTGTGTGTGTGTGTGTGTGTGTGTTGGGGGGAGGGGGGGGGGGGGGGGGGTGCGG
>JAQQZZ010151610.1:0-12544 GCA_030265115.1 Mopalia vespertina | reverse complement strand
CTCCAGAAACATAACCACCTCCAGAAACATAACCACCTCCAGAAACATAACCACCTCCAGAAACATAACCACCTCCAGAAACATAACCACCTCCACAAAAATAACCACCTCCAGAAACATAACCACCTCCAGAAACATAACCACCCATTCTCTGTTTTGACATTACCCATACACTTATATTAAAATTATTACTTTAACCGAAGAACCTATAACACTAATATTAAAACAAATCCAAACCTGAAACGAAAAATGAAGTCGTATACTATTTATATGACAACCGAACTTACGGTAAAACCCATAATATGTCTGTGTCACTTGTATACAAACTGAATCTTCACACTCTATAAACCAGTGTGACTGTTCATAGTGACCCTGTTTTGGCAATCCTCAAAAAAAACTATAGTTTTATCAGTGGATATAATGAATGGATTTGTATATAGACTTAAGAGATCTATAGCCAATGATCAGTGACTGTGTAGATTCTGACAAGTCTGAAAGCCTTGTAAAACAGGATTGTTTTTTTGTTAGTTTAAATCCAGTATAACGTCATGCTCTGAAAGGTTATTTAGCCCAATGTAAATATCATGGAAATCATCCTTGATGCTACTGGCACAATGAAAAAGACAGGACAAAAAAGAGATCCAATGCTAAGCCATCACAAACAGACTAGCTAAGAGAACAATGCACCATAGCTGTATATGGTATAGTATACCGCTATTGGCACATCCTATCTTTTCATGAAAGGAAAACTCATCCGGCGAACATCCATTGATTATTTTCATGAACAATATTGATCTTTATGTAAACCTTACTTGTTCCGATAACTTTTTACCCAATCAAATTCCAAAGAATTACTGTAAGCCAGTTAGTCAAAACCAATACAGTCTTTTCTCGTTACAACCTTTTGAATATAGGTGCTCACGGTAACATATAGAGCCTGAAAAGAGGCTTCAATGTAGAATTTTGTAGGCGAAAAGATGGTACTGTACCAGATTATGATTCTTGGGAATTTGGTTATGTAAAAAGTTATCCACAACGTGTAAGGTTTACATAGTCATCAATATTTTTCGATAAAAATAATTGACATTTGCTGCCCTAGTTTTTAAAGTCGTATAAGCCTACGTCACAGCTATTAGCTTAAAGCGATGCTCCTGGCTGCAATAACCCAGAGCTATATCCCTTGAATGGTTACCATTAAACATACTTAAATATGATATCAACTTATCGTTTCTTCATCTAATAAAATCACCTAACTTGGGTTACAAGTATATACCTACCTACAACCACTGGTAGCTGACATTTTCATGACATCACACGACTTACACTCTTGTGTGTTATGGGTTAATAACATGTGTGATCTGTCAAAAGTAAATCCTACTATAAACAGTCGACTATATAGGTCTCCTGACGTAGGCCCCCTAGTGCGACAAGAAAGATATTTGATTGGTCAATATTTGTGGAGCTCTTCTGTTTAGTGATTAAAGTAGTAAAGCCGCGTGGATGAATTTGACCGTAGTTTAAGCAATACCCAATGTTCAAGATCCAATTATAAAATGGATATTATTATAGCTCGATGATAAAATTAAAGCGCATAATTCAACACGAGGAATGATGCCTGTTTTACCTATACCGGTATGCATTTTATTGCAGAGAGAAGTATCGCTTTAAAGTAAAGTACCTCAAAGGTGCCCTTAGCTAAAACAGAACGGCTTTGCGCTGACCTTTAGATCTGAGAACACCATGGTAACAGGAAGCTTCCCCAACAATTTGAACCCTTGTCACTAGTTATAAGATAAATTATATCAGAAGCCTATAATAAGGGCTTCTGATAACATACCAGTATTCATACATTTAATATAAAAAAAATATTATGTATTCTAGATTAAAAAGTGAGTTCAACTTTGTTTCTTTTCTTTTAGCATATCTTTATGTCTTAACAGACTTTAATCTTGGGAGTCTCAAATCGATTTATTGACGGAACATCTGTTGATCATGACGCTGTGTTAAGTTTAACAATCAATAGGCCAATGCTGTGCTACCGAAACGTGTGAAAGGATCCCAGCTTGAAACATCTTAAAATAGCCTACTATCTACCCCAATATCCCGAGGGCTCGCTTTACGAGGTGTGAGTGTCAGGGCGTTTAGTATTCAAGTTCCTAGGCTGTTTTAAAGGGACCAGTGGAGATAGGCTAAGTCCTGACGAACCGAAACGTGACGTTATAGATTATTTTTAACTGTATTAATTAGCAGGAATACTTCGTACTTTCGACAAACTCTTCCCAAGAAGGTACAGTTTCGTCCATCTTCTTAAATCGTCCAATTTTCAAATCATTGTGTATTTATTTTACACACAATTAACTTCTTCATCACTGGAACTTGATCATCATCCTGCCCACAGAGTTATTTCGCTTGAAAATAAGCTTCTGCTCTCCGTTATTCGGGACGATGCTGAGTAATGAAGCTAGAAGAACCTTAACCGAAAACAACCGTACACAGAAGAGGCGAAACATGAAAATGGCCGAAGCAGGTAAAGTTTATCGTTCTTTTCACTGTTTGGCGCACGCAAATATTTTCTAGGCTATCCATGGAATACCTACTGAAACAACTGAACAGTATTATCGTTGGAGACAGTATTATATTAATGTTGTGTATTGGTGAGACTGTTACTGTTCATGGAAATGTCAGATTCATCTCATTGAACAACAACAACAACATGCATTAACACAATATCGGGTTATATAGAGGTTATTCAACGAGAACCCGTGTATTACCACCAATATTAATCGTGTCTATTACTTTAGCAAATTCACGAGCCGGAACAAGTGATCTTCTATATTAATGGACGCTAATAAGGCTCCCATTAATAGTTTCCTGATGTTTGTGTAGCCTTAAACAGTTAAATGACGTCTCAGTTACCGTCCCCATTTTCTTGTGGCCATTGGATATGTCAGGTATCAACGCCATAACGGCATGCCCTAAATTTTCATAAGGAACGTATGACCTGCAATGCATTGCTTTCAGTCGGGTCGTAAAATAAATCTTTCTAGGCAGCTCCCAGTCTCAAAATCGTATCCACAGTCAGGTGCCTGGTAACATACGGTCTCTGTAACAGTCATTTCAATTTCTGATAGTTTGTCGTCGTTTTTACACATCAACGAGTTCTCCATTATCAGTTAAACTGCTTTCCATTTCTAACACTTCGCCATATTCCCGGTTATAATGCACATGCGCACACACTGAATATTTTGAAATCAAAGTTTGATTCATCTGACTAAAAGGCATAGTATTAGCCAGAGGGTGTCTCAAATCACCATTGTTATAGAAACCGAGTGTCTCATTTAACTGTTCCCCTATCTTTCCCATGTTAAATTAGACTGAAACCGAGTCTCTCAAATGGCTTCTTGGGTGTCTACTACTACTGACTACTAGACACCCCTCTGGCTAACACTTTGCTAAAAGGGGCAGTAAAACAAGTGAAAAAGCGATGACAACTTATCAGAAATGACTGTTACCGAGACCTTATGTTACCAGGCACTTATGGAGATGATTTTGAGGCTGACCAGTTCGAAGGCAGTGCACTGCAGTTGCTACGTTCCTTGTGAAAATTTAGGGCATGCCGTTATGGCGTTGATACGGGACATATAATATGGTCACAATAAAATGGGGAATATAAGGCTAATGTTTGTGTAAGTTTGTAGAAATCAGCAGAACTTTTAGCCTAATCAATTACATGTGGACCGTAATGTCACAGATCAAGGTCTAATATTATAAAATGTCCCTTCTGTCATCTAAAATTATTAATAAAACTTCCGACAAGCAATGCCTACTCGACGTACTCGATGGACCTCTTTAGACTTGTTCCAGTTGGCTGGGGGCAATCTTAGCTACTGAGCTTGAAGGCTCCAATTTGTGTAATTGCCCTACTTCAAGATTTGTAGTAGGGCTCAAACCTTCAATTAAGTAAACTTACCGGCTTAATACAGGTTTAATATCCCAATCAAATTATGTATTCTTTTATTTGGTAAACATGCCTAGAAAGTAGAGGTTACAGTACCTACTGCTAAAATTTCAAGTCAACAATCAGGGTGGAAGAGAGAAAATTGCAGGGTTTAAACCACAGATACCTGAACCGTATTGCCGTATTTTTAACAAGGCTAATGGACGATTTCAAGTCAAGAATTTCAGTATATCAAATATTATTAAACAGTGCTAATTGAACCCATAATAGCCTGTAAGTGAAAAAAACCTTAAAATTATACAGATTTTGACACTCTAACTCTGTATCTCTAAATACGGCTACATTGTATGAAAGACTATTAGAGACACAGAACTCTGCATCTAGGGGCAGACTGACAGACAAATTATATTTATTTATAGATAACATTGTCAATAGAATTTAATCAAATGTAACACAACAAAACAGCTATAAGCCTATATTAAGAAACCTAGAAAATGTAAAGAATAAAGTCTATGAGAGTTAACAGTATTTATTGAGGGCTACAGGGAAGAGCAAATTTTTCATTTGACTGTAATATTCTCCTCGTTAAATAAAGTTATTATTATTATTATTATAACATATATGTTGTGTTATATTTTGTAGAGGGGTCCTTGACCTCCTATTGGATCAAGTTCTTTAAATCAGCTGGGGTACCTGTAGGAGATGCTGCCAATTATGCTTTGGCTTTCTCTGATAACCGGATACAGAAGGCCATGTTGATGGACTTGAACAAAGAGTATCTGAACGACATGGGGATCAACAGACTTGGTGATGTGATTGCTATTCTGAAACATGCTAAATCTGTACATGGAGAGGTTGGTGTTTCTAATTATTAACATTTATTTTAAAAGTGGTTGAAGAGATTTTTAATTTTGAAAGCTAGAGTACCACAATGGTTCATGTCAATCGCTATGCATTTGATAATTCAAGGTGTTTTACATTAGCTGAAATCTGCCTATGGTGAACTATGTAACTACCAGTACCATTTATTGTAATGACTATATATATAGACTGTTTTTGCATTTATTTGAGAGACACCCAGTACGACTTTTCCCATACGTCTTATGTTAAGAGAGGACACTCTTTACATAAGGAAGAGCATGAAGCTAATCTGTTTGTGATGTGGTTGTATTGCTTCCTCTTGATTGGAATGTTTTTGTCTTGCATCATCTCTGTTGCCATTGTTGTCCAGGGTGGTTTCCTTCACCCATTGGTCTGGCATGCTGTCATGTGAGTGAAATAACATTAAGTAGGATGTTAAACCCCAATCAAACAAACAATCAATAACGAAGTGGTATTTGGAGTTGAAGAAGCAGTGTAGAGACAAGTTTGCATATTGTAGAGCTGTTTGTGATAATTTGTCACAAAATGGTTAACATGATCGATGGAACTGTATCATAATATTGAACCTGTCCACAATGATGCTGTAGAACATTATGAAAAGTTTTCTGATTCACATTGTTACATGTACTTTTTTTTCTTTTGGACAGGATGCAAGAGAGAAGATATTACAGGCTTCACGCTCCTCCCCAGTACCTCAGGGTATTCTCACACATACAGCCTTTAAGGAAGATGTTCGTACATCACCATCTAACAGCCCCAATCGGAAAGGCAGATCTACCCGTAAATACCAATGCATTCTAAAAGTCAATAATAATACTAAAAAATGTGTTCGGTTTCAAATTGAATTATGAGTACATTAATTATGTTGTAGGTATTTTTTTTTTTTGTTAATTTGTCTGAAGAGAAAAATCAGAAAGAATCGTTTCCAGAAAATGTTCTGTTCACAGTAACAATACACAGAATCATGTGTTTTGTTCAAGAAGAAATAAGTTTTTATACAAACTTTTTAAGGGCAAGTCTTTTTTATTTGGTCCAAGAGATTTATTTTGGACCCAAGACAATTTTACCTTCCAAGATTTTATGCAATGTGAGATTTTTTTCGGTTTATGACTCCATCACATGACCATCTAAAATGGTGATGTCAATATAAATGAAGCTGCACAGTAGGCCTACTTGGAGATGGCCTGCATAGCTTTAAGTTTACTGACTTCAACTTCATGCCCATGGGCTTGGGTGCCAAACTAACATCAGCAGTTTGATCATATGAACCTTGGATAAAAAAAGTCTTCAACCCCAAAATATCTTGGTGATTTAAAGCAGTCTTAAATCAATTCCAAGACCAAGTCCAAGACCAATTAAAAAATCTTGGACCTTTAAAAGTTATTTTGTATGAACACTAATCAATGAAAAGAAAAGAAAAGAATTAGTTATTTTGTACAATTTTTTTAATATAAATATTTTTTATGTTAGGTTGAACAATCCTTTAATATTGTATAAAATTTGGAAGTCTTCAATTTTTACTGGGCTGCCGTGCCATGCATCATAATGGTGAGTTTTAGTTTGTTATGAAGACACACTTTGTATAAATACATGCCATAACTGAGTGGTGGTTCTCCTGTTTCCAGCTGCCAGTCGTATTGTGGACCATTATATAGGAAAAGACCCACAGGCTGCTCCTATGAACCAACCTTCACCTCCTCATTCTGGTAAGAAACAATTTTATCTGCTCCTTAAATTTCATTGTAATTCTGTTTTATTTCAAGCATCAATAACTATAGCCATGGTTACAAAAAATACCTTGATATTTTCAATAGTTATATTAATTTATAATGTAGTGATAAAATGTCAATTGGACAATATTCTTGTCTTTTTTCTAAATAGATACTTTGAAGTCATTTTAAGGTATCGTTTTATTGTTGCTTTTAGATATAAGGTGGAGCAGGCAGCCTCTCTCTGTTATGTGTATGTATTATATGTTTGTTGGCAGTGGTATCAATGGTGGTTCCTTCAACCATTGGGCTGGCACACCATCATATGAGTGAAATAACCTTATATATGGTGTTAAACCCAAATCAATCTAGGGTTTTAAAACTATGTAACTTATATTCTAACCTTATAGCATTGCAGGGCTCCAAAAAAGATCCTTATTGGAGTAATTTACACCTACAGGCCTGTGCTGTTGGGGAGAACGGTCAGAACGGGGTTTCACCATGGTTATGCAAACTTAATTTAGGAGGACCTATTTATAGGTTTCCCAAATTGTTTGCAGTCTTGCTTTAAATTTTCATTTTCCTACTGATTTTGACAAATTTTGTCATCTGATAATCAATGAAGTTTGTGTTTTAAAGCAATTTTGCTTTATTTCTCCCCAAGGCACATTTATGTATTTAAAAAATCATCAAACCAGGGGAAAATACAAATGTTAGGTTACCTCACAAAATTTAAGAGGACCGATTTTGAGGTTATGCGGGAAAAGATTACAGCACAGGCCTGCAGATCATTATTTAGAACAGACACTTTATTCCAATAAGAACCTGAAACAAACTTATTCTTCATGAAGATGTATGTCCATGTGTCATATATATGTGAGTTTTATTTTTTTAGTAAAATGAACTATCAAATAAACTAAAGACATTGTACATGTACAAGCTTACACTTGAGTTACAATTTTGTTTACCTGTTCACTTTTGTTTTGGGTTACCAATGGACATGTACTTGTACACACATCAGCCCTTTTTCAACCCGTTAAAAGAGGTTTTGACACCCCAATTTGAGGCAGCTAAATCTGACTGCCACCTCCCAAAGTTTGGGAAGCAATAAGCATTAGATGAGAAATTTGTGTTTATGAGAAATTTGACATTTTATCAAGGAGTGGATATCTAAAATGTGTAAAGCCATGAAAGTACATGTGATCATGTTACTCAGATTCGGTCTTCAGGGTTCCTGGTCTCTGGTAAAGTATACCTAAAAAATGTATATGTTTTTTTGTTTGATTGGGGTTTAACGTCATGCTCAAGGGTGTTTCACTTATATGACGACGGATAGATCTGTATATGACAAATTAAAACCTACATGTAGATAGATTCTCTCTTCACAAATGACATCCTCAAAATACCATTTGCTGAGAGAGTTATTTAGGATATTTACATGATAATCTATGTGTGGCGAGTGTCCTCAGAGATCACCCACCAGTCCTGGATAACACTCACTAGCGACAATTTAAAAGGAGGTGTCAAAAATTGAGGTGACCAGGGAATTGCCTTTGCCTATATTAGATAAAGATTAGCACTCCAGTTTTAAATTAAATACAGAGAGAAGACCACCAGAAAAGGAAAGTGTGGGCAGACTCCTTCTTCCTCAACTATTCATGTCTAGTCTTACAAACTACATTGTAGTACTGTATATTAAGAAAAGCAGTAACCTACTACAAGAAAAAGTAACTTAACATGGTTCTGATGTGCAGGTGGTGGGGTGGGCATGGGACGTGCTTAAGACTATCAACTTCTGCCTGAGAAGCAGGTGGTGGGGTGGGGATGGGATGGGACGTGTTTAAGACTCTGAACAGAGGCATGTCTAGGGGTACAATGTACATGTATCACCGACACATGGACAGTCATTACATAATAAACAACAATGCAGTCAGACTTTAAAGAAAGTCTGTATTCCCTTCTAACCTACATGTTTAAAGCATACAGATTGTACAGCAGAATATTTACCTCTTACTGCAGAATTTACTGAAGTCTGTTGAAAATCTGTCCAGGACTGTACTCATCTTGTAAAACTGGACGTGAAGATGATTTTGTTTGATTGTTTGATTGATTTGGGTTTTATGTAGTAATAAGGTTATTTCACTTATAAAACGGTGTGCCAGTCTGATGGACTATGAGTGAAGGAAACCATTTGTCACTAGCAACAAACAATGACAACATGAATGGTCCCAGAACAAAAAGGAAGATTTATTCAAATGTTAGAATAAGAATACAAACATTCTCCAATAATAAAATAATTAGACCAAAAGTCGCCAAAAGTAAAAAGATAAAGTGTGCTTATTTTAATATTTAATTTCCTGCTGACCCTTTTCTTTGGGTGACTATTGACTCCTTTTTGACTGCTGTGACCATCCACAATGTAGCTGCTTCAAAAATGACAACTTGTAAAGTTGTCATTGATGGGAAACCAAATACAATATATTTTGTTAACAGGTTTAGAAATCACAAGCTTCTTTTTCTTTATGTTACATGTAATTGAAACATTTCTTAATGTTTTGTGGTTTATATGTTAAACATGTCTACCCACGTCTAAGGCTGAACTGTTCCTGTGATTTGTTTTCAACCATGTTATTTAACACATACATGTTTAAAAAATAAATTTTCATTTCCTTTTCAGGCAAAATTTTATTTCCGTCTGCAATTAAATGGGCAATATAAATTTGTAGCATATTAGTTTATTCACGGTATTGGACATACAGAAAAGAACAAATATCAAGCAACCTCCAACATAGAACATGCATGAATTAGCTAACATACTACTTCAATGAAGTCAGCTTCATTTAAATGTATTTATAAACATTAAATTGATTATGTAATTACTAAACAGCCTACATAACATCCAACTTGTCTAAACCAACTTTGGATTTTCTGTACAGTTTATAAAATAATGAGAAAATGTAAGATGTTATACTTAAGCCTGCAGTCACATAATTACAAACAATTAACCTTAACTTTAAAGATCTTCAGTATGTTGTTTAACTAGAATATTAACTTCTATTAGTTTTTTTTAAATATTTCACCATTGTTGAAAAGAGACAAAACAGGACTAACATTATGTTATTTTTAATAAAGAAAGCTATGAACCAGCAGCACTATATGTAATATAAATGTGAACTTATTTGCTAAAATATTTTGCGCACACCCTTTGTCTGCCAAACATGTTTATCACATTACACATGTGTACAAGTGTCAGTTTTTTGTCATTTAAAAACAAAAATAAAGTTTTACCCCTTAAGATACAAGCAGGGGTGGAAATATTTAAAATATTTTGTCAGACATTTTTTCCAAGTTTGTCCTGCAAGGAAAATTCTGGGAAACTTTTCAACTTTTTCAATTTTTACCAGCATGTGACATTGTCCTGCAAATGCATATGAATTTCCACCCCTGACACATATACTGTAGACTGCAAGGATGTGCAGATTGATTTTACTATCTTGCCAGAGCCGATTTGGTACATTTTTTTTGATATGGTGGACTGTACTTTAAATGCCATATGGGAGGTGCCTCTGTAAATGTTACCATTACTCAATAAGTAGTCTGGAACTCTGGATAATCCTCACAAACACAGTATGTCACTTAATTGATTAACAAAGAATTATTTACCTAACTACTACGGTGAATATTTGTTGAGTAAGAGTTAAAGAGATACACAAATGATAGGAAAACCCATCCATGCAATTAAAATATAAAATTGTCTCGAAATAATGAAAGCGACCAAACCAATCAAAACATTACTTAACAATGTCTTTTGTCCTGTTCTAAAATCATGTATGTTAATAACTGTAGGTAAGACAGTAAGAGTCTCAGCTTGGAATGTACATTTAAATTATTTTCGTTATTTTGGACAAAAATTATCATGTACATTTACATGTAAATACCTTGAAGTTCCAGGACATTTTTAATATTAGATACATTTGATCCTTTAACAGTAATCGTTCATCAAAAAGAAGCTCTGTAATAATACTTTATATTATTAGAATGCGCTGTTTTATCCGTAATCGGATCGAGAAGAAAATGGTTTACTGAACAGTGGGTCTTATGTCTTATGCCAGTGCATTAATATCAACTACTTATAGGTACATTAAAGATGTACAATGACAAATAAGACCAAAATAAATAAGGCCTGGTATGATTAACTTTTGCAGCAAAAATTTGTTACTCATTCTCATGAGATGGAAAAACAACTTAAACAGGTTTTCGGATCCTGAAAATGCTTCCTTTTGTTTAAACAGGTACAGGTACATGCTTGTAAAAGAATACCATTACCTGGATGTATTTATTTTGTTATTGATCTGCTGGCTTCCACACGAAGGCCAGATCATTCCAAGACTAGAATCTATCTTAACTAGTTTATTTCGGATGGAAGTTTTTTTTGTTGAACATTTGACATTTTGAGGTTGGGTTAGTGTGGCTTCTATGTTCTTTTTGATAGAGAAAGAAAATTTTGTTTGCCTCCATTGAGAATTGCTATTATGTACTGTTAAAGTACACCAGCGTCATATAAGTGAGATACCCTCAGGCAAGGTTTGGCTTAATCACCAATCAATGCATCAAGATTAATCTTGATGCCCTACGGGTCATAATGATTTATCCAAGGACAGTATTTCAGTAGTCTGTATGTTACAAATGTGAATAAATAGGAGACCTGCAGAGTTCTAATCCTGGTGGAGGCAAGCAAATTTCCTTTCTTTACAATAAAAATATATATTTCTAAATTTTATTTATTTGCCTTTGCAGCCTTGCATATAGGATCTCAACAAATTTAATTTGAATCAATTTTATATTTTTTTTATTTTATTTTTTATTATATACCGTACCAGTGTTTTGAATATACAGAGAGTCGATGAAAGAATAAACAGGACATGTACATTTACAACACATTTAATAGGACATATATGGTAAGGAAAAAAAGAATTGAAAATTTAGAATTAGAAGAATATACAATCAGAGACAACGACGTTGAAAAAAGGCTTATAGTAAAGAATGTGAAGTGAAAAATTAGGAAAAGAGAAGCCACATATATTTTACAGCAGCCGTATTTGTGAAACAACTTGAGAGTCTGAAGAAAATTGTATACACATGTACAGCCTGAATATTTAATGGCTCCTACATCAGTTTCCAGTTATCAAGTTTTCAATAATCAATTGAAACACACAAAACGGATAATGTTCTCTTGTTCCCATGCCATTCAAATTATCAACAATGTCAAAGAACATTCTGTCATATATAAAACAGCTACAGATCTTTGCATTGGTTGATTTTTCTTCAACAAAGCAATTATTTAAATACTGCTGAAAATCCTCTTTACCGTTATTACACAGTATTGAATAAGTTTAAGTTGGGAATTGTCCCCTAAGGGTAGTGTCGGTTGCTCAGTGTTTGACAGATCCCAATCAATGTACTACTAGCAATCACTAGATAACACATCCTTCATTCAGTGACTCATAGTGTGGACAATAGAGGTGCACCACAAGAAATCTGCTCTACTCCTCCCACACAACTGCAGTGTAATAGCCAGTTAACAGACATTAACACATACAATATGAAGTCAACCAGGGACTAAAACTTGAAGATACATGTAAATGGAATTCCCAATAACATTGAAACATGTTAATAACACTATACAATGTATGTGGAAAAGTCTTTAGTTTGTAGTCATCTTCATGTCAAACATCAGTCACAAGCAAGATTCCAATTTATGGGTGTATAGGTGCACTGGTGCACCCAGATTTTGCTTAGTGCATCCAATATTAAAATAAAGATGCACTCAGTGTACCCGAAAGATTATACCCAATCGTCAGCAGGGAACTTACGCTAAATTCATGGAAACAAATTGCGATCGCTTTTGGTGAACACAAATTTATTTTCAACCCTTTAGTGTTATCAAAGTTATGATTGAGTATCAATTGATCGTGTGACATTTTAACAGAAAGAG
>JAQQZZ010151599.1:0-12545 GCA_030265115.1 Mopalia vespertina | reverse complement strand
CAGACACAATTTCCAATCCTTTAAAATAGCTTCCAAATAGCAATTTTATGGACGAATTTTTAGGTGATTTAGGGTATTTGTTTGAAATATATCCAATTTTTAAATTATGTCTAAATGTTTTCATTGTATTAAGCGCTGATGTAGTCTATAATTGGGTCAAGGCCCGTTGACTATGTATGAAATAAATAAATAATATCTGCTGAGTATGTAGTCTGTTATATTATAAGCTTATGCATTACTTTTGTAAGTAAATACTAAAAATCTGCAACACTTTGTTCTGAATATCAGAAATTTATCTAAAATAAAAAAATATTGTACAAAATGTATCAGGGAAAACAAAAACACAACAATGCTGATTGTCAACAACTAGATACAATTCATTTTAATAAATAATTTTATAAATAACACAATATAATGTCAGGGTCAAAAATCCTGTTTCTACATTCTTAGACAAAAAAAAAAAACAGTCCTGACTTCTCTGGGAAGTCTTATATAAAAATGCAAACAATTGTTTGTCAATGTTCATTGAGATAACAACCTACTATTAATACAATTTTTTGTTTCAGTATTTGGCATAGTCAAATTTCAAGATTTTCAAAACGTTTTTTTACTAACAGATGAAAATTTAGAAACCAAAAATCAGGCTTGAGTTAACTTCAACATATTGAAAAAAACTAATACCAATAAAATTGCTAGATAATAATCTATAATGATAGTGAATATCAACATCATTGGGATTAAAAAAAACAGATTTTGTCATCCAGTTTTAGTCCATATACCATATGTACGTATTTTATTAGAAAATTGTACATGTAGTAACCTATAATTATATCCACTATAATTATATCAACGTCGGTCCATAGTATATTGTTCGTGGTATAAAATTTCACAACCGGGCTGATTGACTGGTTAGCTCATAAAATAACACATATGCTTCTGAGGATACTGCATTCTGTCCATTCGTTCTCGTCGCTCTAAAATCAGAGAGAAAACAAAATCTCATTGGAAAACAAACTCTGTCTGAGAATCCATACTTTTTTTGTCGAAAAATCAGCAATTTTATTGTAAGCCTTTGTTTGCAAAAAATAGCAGTTTTAAATTTATATCTTAATCTATCAATTACCAGCTGAATTGTATAAAATGACTGAATTGTATGACAATTATGATCTGTTTCTTTGTTTGTTTGATTGGAGTTTAACGTCCTGGTATTCAAGGGTATTCACTTATATAACAACGGATTGTCCATTTCACACTGTTCCTTGTCTAAAAATATGGTGGAAAACCATGTAAAAACAACACAAACGGTTGCGAGAGCCATGTCATGTGACATTTATATACATGATGGCCCACAGATGGATTCGTACTCTAGGGTATTTCACTTATATGACGACGTAGTGTCCATCACACCGTTTCTTGCTAAAATACGGGGGGACAACCGTGAGGAAACATCGCCCTCAAAAGCTAAGTAAAGACAGGTAACAGGCACAATGGGTGAAAGAAACCGCCATGGACAACACTGTTAATAAACAAATTCAAGACAGGACCCAATAGAAATCTATTTCATGTTGCCCCTTAGCTCTGAGAGCACCAGGACAACAGGAAGCTATGTCCAAACCCACCGTAAGTAAAGACAGAATAACTATTCTTTGGACACTGCCTTTAGTCAGAGGCCTAATCTGATTGATTAAAATTGTTGAATAGATGGATGTAAATATTACCTGCTGTCATTGAAGTGGTTCCATTCTGTAGAATAGGGGTGTTTACAGTGGGCTGTGTAATGACCAGAGTGGGTCCCCCCTGAGTGGTTACACACAGCATACAGATTATACAGCACCCTGGCACCTCCTTTTAGCAGACAAACAAAAAGTAAGATTACAGCATGGTGTAAAAGCGTAAAAGTCTATCAGGCAGAAATATGAAACCAGCCATTACCCAGTCTCAACGGCATTGTGACTTGGCCAGCGCCGATTGTTGACAAAGCACCCTCTAGCGAGAAATAGAGAAACCTTGAATAACATGAATTGGTTGTTAAATCATGGGTAAATCATGATAAAGCTATTTCTACCGCTTGGCAAAGGTTATATTTTACCAATAAAGCGTCCGTAGATTCTGACATTCAAACTGCGTGAAAACGAACGAAATCCCCCATTTCTTGCGCAATGAGTCATATGGCACTATGTAAGTCCTCTGAAAGTCACAATGCCGTTGACACTGGGTAATGGCTGGTTTCATACTTCTGCTTAATAGACTTTTGATGTGGATCACAGATTCGATAAATTTGTTTGACTTTCTCAAGCATTTGTTCTCAGTTTTCAGATCAAATTTTTTACCTTTTAAAAATATTTTGTTATCAACTTTTACACATGACAAGGATTATATAAATCTCTTGCAAAAATAAATAAATAGATAAACTATAACTATTTAAGATTCACTAGACAGGAATAAATGAATCTCTGACAAAAAATGAAATGAACTACACCCAGCAAACTGCTCACTTACCAATTTTTGTTAATTACAAGGATTAAATAAATACCTTGGATAAAAAAATCTCAATCTAATCAATAAGTTAAAAGTGCAAGTATATTGCATATTGGAAGGGAGATAACTCAGTCCTGAAAACTATCCAATCTAAAAAAAATGAAAGTTTAACTCTAAAATACTCCTCATCCCCCGATGCAAATTTTTGAATGGCCATGACCTGTTGCATTGTATTTATGAGATGTATCAGTATTCAATACAAATAAATCTGAGACTATTCATATAATATAAAAACCAAGCAAAACAATTAAATTACCAATAAACTAAAATATTTTTGTTTTCGAGGAAAAAAAAAAAAACTACACATACTATTAAAACTATAAATGTGGAAGAGTAACACAAAAAGTATCCTTACAGTAAAACCTTTAATAAAATTTCAAGGTACCGTAAACCTTCAGGTGGAATATCTCATCTAAGATAAATACTCAGTTCAAAATTTGTACAGATATTTGGTCACATTCTCCTGATATCTTGTTCATGGCAGTATATCAAAGTAACACCATTAAAGGGCAATAACTCTTCTTGTTATCCACCAATACATTAAAATTCAATAGGGTTCACAAACTCATAATGCATCATAGTTCCAAATTTGGTGATTCAGAGTTGTTACGTACTCCATCAATAGTGTCAATGGTAAAAAAAGACAGACATGAAGACAACAATACCCCAAGGTCAATTATTGGGATAAACGATTTTTTTGTCAGGACAAATCAATATTAAAATACAGTTGAAATTTTGTTGCCTCATAAAATCATAAAACCAAAATCTCATAAACAGATTGATTAGCATTTTACACTGCATTTAGCAGTATTCCAGCTACATGCATGTAGTGACATGAACAAGCAAACCTCATAAATCATAAGCAAGGAAAATTAAGACACTTATGGGAAAACATAATGTTAACATGCTTCAGTGCAATAAATAAAATAGACAAACTTTGCATATAAAATCGGGATGAAATATGAAGCATACCTGGTTCTGCTGAATATTCTGTTAAATCTAATCCAGTAACTGGAAACTCCACAAGGGTTGTCAGTTTTCTCCCATATAACTCTTGAGAGAAACGTTTCAGATCTAGGTTCAGTTAAAGGATAATTCAAATCTTTTGTAAAAGACAGAATAGCAGTCATTATTTATTCATTACTTTGTTTCATGTTCTTGGCTAAGAAATAAATTGTCAAATTATCTCCCTTGACAATCCGCTTGTCCCATGTGTTTTTAAAAGCTGAATCATTGTTATAATTTTAACAATTTATAAATTTTGTGATTATCTTGGATGGGGTGATGTAAATAAAAAGAAATTGGCATGTTAACTATGTGAGAGACGGTGGCGGGGGATTCACCCCAAGGGCATATACCATGGGTTCCAGACATCACCTATCATTGGAAACTTGTCCTGAGCCGCTACATTGACACATTTGGGTTCTGAGCCTGGTTGCCCGAAGAGCTATTAAATTTAATCCAATATAAGATGTTGTCACGCCGTGCTGTAGGTCTATCTCTAGCCCAGTGTTAGCAATTTAATCTGGTGTTGGCGGCTAATAGTCTTTCGAGCAACTGACCCGTGGACATTTACTCCTGGGGCCAGTTGCTCAATAGACTATTAGTCGCTAACAACAGATTAAATCGTTAATAGAGGGTTTGAGACATAAACCTGGCTTGACATCCTCTAATAGAGGGTTAAATTTAATAGCACTTTGAAAAAGCTGCCCCTGTAGGATATCTTTAAAGCTTTGCTTGAAGGTATTTTACTTACATGACAAGTGATGTACTCCCAACAAAGTCATTATTTTTCATTAATGATAGTTATTTGTTAATTTTATAATTATACACGCCATACAATAACATAGTTTAATCTCATGATTGTTGTTTAATAACTCTCAATATCACAAAGTAAAGATTTGTTTAATAAGAAAATTTAATGTTTATGATTTTTATTTGATAAAAGAAATTTTGAAATGTCTTCAGAGAATATTTTAATTTGATAATTTAATGGTTATCTTTATTAATTAATTAATTATAAATTACTTATTGTTATTTGTTTTGAATGTTGATGTATTTGGAATTGATGAGGAACACTGGGAGGAACAAATAGTTTGATTTGATTGTGTATATGTCCTCCTTAAATACAGGTATTAAACTAAAACTGCCATAAAATGTGAACCGCTAAATAAAGGCAGTATGACTAAGCATGAACCAAACTGCCCCCAACAATCAAATCAGCATCATGTTGCTCCTTAGCTCAGACAAAATATCCCACCCGGCATCGAAATTCAATGTGCACTGCATAAATTGGGGTCTAATGGTCTTACTCAAGGGTATTTGGCGGATTGTCCATTCGACACTGTCCTCTGCTAAAATACAATGGAAAACTAAGAGGAAACCTCATAACTCCCCACTGTACTCTATAATCATTTCGAAAGGATACGGAGTACTAAAATCTTTGGAAACTTCTGAATAGAGAAAGTTTTTTTACAGGCTCTACGTTCTTTGCATTTGCAGCATGTCTGGAACATAAACAGAGAGCAATAATTGAACAAAGAAATATCACTTGAACTATCATTTAACTGCATGATGTATCAGATGATAATGGAACAGAATGGCCAACAATTATATATTTTAAAATAATGGGTTGCTGAGGTATTCGAATCAGGGTGTGCCATGCCATTGGGTGAAGGTTTGTTTGTTTGTTTGATTGAGGTTTTACGTCGTACTGAAGGGTATTTCACTTATATGACAACATGCCAGCCCAATTGGTGAAGGAAACAACCCTCGACTCGACTGGCAACAAACAAAGATAAGACAGGACAAATACGGGACAATAACAGGATGCAATACAGACATCACAGACAGATCGGCTTCCTGTTCCCGTTTAGCTCTGAGAGCACCAGGGCAACATGAAGCTCCCTCCAACCACCCGCCATTGGGTGAAGGGAAGCAACGTTAACTTTACTGTCAACAAAGACAACATGCAAGTTATGAACAGGGCGTCAGGGTGCAATAATACAAATCAGTTTATGTTGCCCTTTAGTTTTGAGAGTAACAAGGCAATATAAATGGTTGATTGATTGATGATCTAACCGTGCTTAAGAATATTTCACTTATATGAAAGGGGTGTATTCCAACATTAATAGACACTAGGACAACAATAATTGACACTAGCACAACTATAAAATGTGAAGGGTTTTGAAAATATTGCAAAGTTGATCTTCCTCCAGTGCTAAGTAAAGACAGCATTGCTACTCTCCAAACAAACTGCCCTTTCATAGCTAGAGTGCCGCAATTGAAATGGATTGATTCATGTTTTCTGTGTTGAATGTATTTCACTAATATGACGTTTGTGTATTCCAACAGTAATTGACACAACCAGAAAATGGGAAGTGCTTTCCTAGGATAGAAAATTAATCTTCCACCAGTACTAAGAAAACAGCATTGCCCCTTTCTGCAAACAAACTGCTCTTAGCCATAGGCCCATGGCAACAGTAAGATACTTGAATCACCCGGTAATATTTGGAAATAATAATGGCATACACAAACAAAATGATTTTAACAAAATTTGTATCTCCAATTGTCTTATTTGCGTGTATCAGTCATGTTTAGGTAAAAGTAACACATTGTGTCATTTACACAGAACACAAGACACATGATTTCTTAACTTCTTTATTAAATAAAAATAAAGAGTATAAACTAGTAACTAACCGGTCTTTCTTCAGCATCTAATTCCTCTTCTTTCATGAATAAACTTATACAGTCCTGCAGGGTGACATTGGACTTACTCTGTAACAACAACAACATGGAGAAATGTCTGAATCATTGACTTTTATCTAGTATCAATAACACAGAGGTAGGATATGTGGATTTCTGTTTGTTCTTTAATGACAAATTCTTAATTTCTCTTGATATACATATGCTTGTTAATCAAATTTAAATTTTGCTGGGAATGTTGTCTTTGTGAGATCAGAGACATTCACATTGGTCAATAGGTATGCATTCAATGCGGACTGAACAGTTTCAGTTAAAATATGTATTTGATTGGTGTTGAATGGGGATGGTTGGTGACTAAAACGGGAGATAAGCATGTTACTCATACAACTGGCAGTGCCTCCTATGCCATTAAGTAACAAAATAATTTAATTTAATATTCAAAGGATTTTATTGTTAGTCAATGAGGTAAATAACACTGCCTGTTATATGAGTAACAGAGTTATCTCCCTTTTCAGCCACTGACCAACCCAATGGGTTTGTAACAAGACTATATATACTGTGATTCCTACTGAATAATTTGACATCGTAGACAAGTCACAACTCCGAGAAACAACAAGATACGCATGTTAAGTATGCGTATCTTGTCGTTTCTCTGAGTTGTGATGTTGGTCTACTAAGACTATATATGAAAGATAGATACGGCCTAATCAGTGTTTTCTTCATTCTAGTAAATAGTAAATGGATAGATATATACTATTTTACACGAATTGATTGATTTGTTTTTGTTTGCAGCTATAGGTTACGTTACACGCAAGTCTGATGGGTGAAGGAAACAACCCATTATATCATTGACAACAAAAACTAAACAAAATACTAGACACAAGGCTTTCACAGGAGGCAAATCATGGAGCAAAAAAAACAAAACAAAAAACAAATTGGGCAAATATACAGAGTAAAATTCTACCCCAAATCAGCTTGTGATTTAATTTAGAGAGAAAGGTAATATTTTGCTAGGTCGTAGAACACTTGAACTGGCAGCCATTTTGTTATTAAAATACAAAATATGTACCTTTGGTATTGGGAGGGAGAGGTCCCAAAAAGGGTCAAAGGTGACAGATGTATGAGAACACTCCTCAAACCTCAGTTCACTCTTCAACTGACCCACAAATATATCTGAAAAAGAAATCGATTAACTTCATACATGTATTTGTTCGGTGTTTTGTATTGCACTGAAGGATGTCAATGACAATGTCAGCACTGTCGGATAGGTTTCAACCTGCAAAATTTTCTGAACCAGAATCTGTTCAAACTAACTAAGTAATGTAAATATGGTTTATATTCAATTTATAAAAAGACAGAAAAAATACAGGTAATGTTTACTCACCAACTATTTTACTATTGTCCCTTGTTAAATATCGTTTCCAATACTCTTTAGATTTTTCACTATCACTGGAAAGGAAAATAGAGATAATATTTACACAATACATACATTCATTAATAACATCTGAATCAGGTCAGTAAAAAATGACCATAAAAAAAAGTTAAAAAAGAGAAAAGAATGATGTTTTCAATCATATACTTACTGATATTCACATAAACAATATGTTTTACACACAAATTTTTTTTTGTTTTATTGGACTTGTCTTGTTTGGGCCCTCTTGTTTGAGGGTGTGCCAGTCCAATGGGTGATGGAAACCTCCCTCTATGTCACTGGCAACAGCCACAGCCATGAGCTGTAATTTTTATTTAGGGGGACTCTAATTATATGCTATGTTTAGATATGATTAACATTTTGTTCTTTTTTTTTTTTAACCAATTAAAATGCCAGAGATAAAGAGAACCCCGTAAGGTCTGGACTACAAATCCCAACATGCAATGATCCTTTCATGGATTAGGTGACAAGAATTGTGAACGGAAATAGAAGATGGAACATTACTTAACCAAACCGTCATTGTATCACAGACTACAATCGATGACAAGACACAAAACAAAGGCAAAATAGCAACAGAGGATACAAGTGCAAGAAGATTTGTTTGTTTGTTTTATTGGGGTTTAATGTCGTACTCAAGGGTATTTGACTTATATGACGATGGATTGTCCACTTCACACGGCACCTTGCTTTATTATAGTGGAAAAACCGAGAGGAAACTTCGTAAAAACCAACCCCGCGATTGCTGGAGCCATAACGTGTGACTCGCTCATATACCTGAGTTGTCGACAGACGGACTCGATCTGGTGAATGGTACATTGAAGCAGGATTAGTAAGTGCAAACGTTACCACTAAGCCACGGGCCCAAGTGGACAGGTCTCTAGCTAAGACTGTGGTGTGTGTCTTGTTATCCCTCTGTTCATAAAGCACCAGGGATTTATTGACTGGTGTTTAACACCAAGCTCTTATTTATTTAACTTATAGATATACGATGCAATGTTCTCCATCAGATTAATACATCTACAATGTGTGAATCCCTCATAATGTAGTAACATACATGTTCCTCTAATGAAGACCGTTCTCTGAATAAGAGGAGTTTGTTCGGAGCCAACAATGCTATCTTTACTTGGAACCTGAGGTGGATGGACAATAGTTAAAAATGGCATATCAGGTCAATATTGAGATTTTAGCGAAAAATAAACCATTGTGGAAAGTTTCGTGTAATTTAAGGTTAGGTTGCTATGGACTTTGAATGTTTGTCTTTCTAAAACAATCATCTAACTTTGAAGCCAGTTTTCTAAAAAAAATTGTATACAGTCCAAAGGCCGTCTTTGTCGTACTTAAATAGCCATAGCTTGGTCAGTTTTAGAAATATTATAGCATATTATATATCACTTAAAAGATAGATCAAAGCTCTTTTCAAATATACCAATAACCAAATTTTCATTTTGTGCGACATGGTCTGTATTTTGTTGGAGCGGGTCACATATGGTAAAACACGGATGGGAGGGTGGCTTGGTAGATGGGATGGTTGCGGGAATGAGGCATGGATGAATAGAGCTCTGACCAACCACTAGCTTGACCCTAACACATACCTGAGGTTGTCATCCTCTTGTTCATTGACCAATGTTGGTTTACTGGGTCGTTTCACACGATTAACATCTTCATGTAAACCTTCCAATAAATATCGTAAAAACTCCTGGGAGTCCTGTTGTCTGAAAAGGCACAAGCAACAAGTGATGAGACTATGTGAAATGTACACTTCCAGGTCCATTCAGGTTGTCTTTTTGAAACATAGATATTTTCTTATTGATGAACTCTTTAAATACACAGGCAATAAAATCCTCGAAAGTCCGCCACAGAATATTAAAAAACTAAATTAATAATACTGGTGCACATTGCTTATTATACATTAAAGCAAAGTTTTTATACTAATTTTAACAAAAACATTAAAAAAAAGAACAATCACAAATTGTGGAACAACTTACTGGTACCCCATAAAACGTGGAGCAAACTTCTGAATTTGAGTCTTAAAGTTATTAGGGGACACATAGCTGTCAGTTTTCTCATTCCACATTGATTTCATCAGATTAACATAGGCTGGAATTATGAAATAAACAGAACAATTAACATCAAACAATTTAATTAGAATTAGATTGGATTGACTGGAGTTTAATGTCGTGCTCAAGGGTATTTCACTTATGTGAAAGTGGTGCTTGTTTGTTTGTTTGGTGTTAATGTCATACTCAAGGGTATTTCACTTATATGACCACATATTCTCTACTTCATACTGTTCTTTCCCTAGTTATGGTGAAAAACCAGGAGATCACCTTGTTAAAAAACACGATTGCCGCAGCCACATTGTGTGTCTCACTCATATACCTGATGGTCAACAGACAGATGGACTCGATCCCGTAAAAAGTACATCGAAGTAGGGTTAGTAAAAGTAAGCACACACAATAACCACTAATCCATGGCTGCGACATGAAAACAGTGTACTTAAACAGTAAATAATTACTGCAACACAAACATAAAAGAGGAAATTTACAATGGAATGATTGTCCTCAGTACATAATACCCATAGCCAGGGAGCTGCACCTTTCACTTAAAAATTATTATTTAGAGGGTAGAATCCAAAGGTTTGATATCAGAATTTTTTTAAATAATGTTACGACAATACAAAGAAGTCCCTTTATCAACAGGTAAGTCTTTCCTGTAACATAGGGTTAATCTGATGTGTCAATTATCAGCATGTATACAATAATGCATGACTGGCTGATTGATTGGGGTTTAGCGTCTGGGTCATGGATAGATCACTTACAGGACGGCTGTGTACACTAATTACAATAGCCACACTAACACAAAAACGGCAAGTGATTTACAAGGCCCATCTACTTCCGACCAAAAATAAACACGAGCGTTACAGTTTGAACTCAAATCTTTCCTACTTTAACTTCCTGATTGATTGACTGGTGTTTGACGCTGTGCTCAAGGGTACTTCACTTATATGACGGCGGTCTACTCCAATAATAATTGACACCAGAACAACCATTACATGTGCAATGTTTTTATAAGTTTGCAAGTTAATCTTCCTCCAGTTCTATGCTTATTGTACTACATTTACTCACCAATAAATAGGCCTCCTTTCATACTACTGTTACCCTTATTGAGTTCGAGGTGGTAATCATCGTTGAGGCAGTACTCCAGTAATGGCTGTGTGTTACTTAAGCTCTGAAGGATAGCATTCATGAAGCACTACAAATAAACCAAATCACAATCAGATCACAGACACTTGTATCTAGCTGGTAAACATCCGTTCCCCGAGCCTACCAGAACTTTGACAGTCTCAGGATCACTCTCTAATAGGAGACCAAAGATGGTAAACCAATCTTATCAATATTTCCTCAAAATCGAAAAACAACAATGAATCCAGCAAACTCACATGTAAAATGAACTTACACATGACACTGACATAGAAGAAAGTATCTGGAAAAATTACAAACAAGGGTATGTCGCTTAATAATATATGATGACTTCTCTGTTAAACTTGATGTGTTTGTTTGTTTGTTTGTTTGATTGGGGTTTAATGCGTGCTCAAGGGTATTTCACTTATATGATGACGTGCCAGCCCAATGGGTGATGGAAACCACCCTCAACACCACTGGCAACAAACAAAGACAAGATGGGACATATACATGACAACAACAGGACGCAATACAGACACCACAAACAGATCGGCTTCCTGTTACCCTTTACCTCTGAAAGCCACAGGGCAACATGAAGCTCCCTCCAACCACCTGCACTGTTAAACTCGACATTGCTTGAAAACGTTGAATATGTTGAATTTCCACAAACACAAATTTTAATTGTTTGCTTGTTTAGTTGGTATATATAATGCCATACTTAAGGTCATTTCACAACAAAGACAAAGATAAAACAGGACAATCACGAGACACAACAAAAACAAAGATGAAACAGGACAATCAGAGACACAACAAAAACAAAGATAAAACAGGACAATCACGAGACACAACAAAAACAAAGATAACAGAAGGCCTGGAGACATTTTCACAAGATACTTTGTTTGCCTTTAGATTTTTGTCAATTGTTTTTTGTTGTACACCATTTTGTGAAATTGACTCGAGCTTCTTGTTGCTCGATAGCTTAATTCGAACTTTATCACATCAACTGTTCGTAACTTATCTGTGCTAAGACCTATTTGATTTAAAGAAAAAATAAAGATTGTTGGATTGATTTGTGTTTTATGCTGTGTATAAGGATATTTCACTTTAATATGACGGCAGTGTATTCCAACAATAGATGACACTCGCACAGCCAAGATGTGAAGCGTTTCCATATTGTTGGAAAATTAATCTTCCTCCAGTGCTAAGTAAAGACAACATTGCTACAATGTACTCTTCACACAAACAAAACAGGGCTTAAAGAAAAAGAAATTATGACATACCGTATTACCAAGGTTTCGCAGACCTAGTTTTCCTTGTGTGTGACTGTTTGTTGTTAGTTTCTGAAAATTATCAAAGAAAAGTGTCAAATTTGATTGGCAGGCACCATACTGTACACGTTAGAACTACTGCAATATTTGTCCATGATGAAAAATATATTTCAGAAAACATTACTGAATGAATGAACAAATGGTATGTTTCAAAGTAATGATCTACTTTGGGTTACGTCACCCAAATCTAATTAGAGAGGCCTTGAGAAGTGAAATAGAAACACAGTTGACCTTGAAATGTTGATGAAGGGGTAGCCCTGTTAACATGACAGTGAGGACTTCGCCTCACAGTCATGCTGTCTTGTCATCCCGCATACTTACCGTATAAGCGGGGCGCCACGTTCCGTACAGTTAGATCAT
>JAQQZZ010151598.1:0-18083 GCA_030265115.1 Mopalia vespertina | reverse complement strand
TGACAGTATCCATACACAGTAATAGTAAAGTATACTGGGTTCTTAACCACGTCTTGTAGTGACAGTATCCATACACAGTAATAGTAAAGTATACTGGGTTCTTAACCACGTCTTGTAGTGACAGTATCCATACACAATAATAGTAAAGTATACTGGGTTCTTAACCACGTCTTGTAGTGACAGCATCCATATACAGTAATAGTTAAGTATACTGGGTTCTTATACACGTCTTTTAGTGACAGCATCCATACACAGTAATAGTTAAGTATACTGGGTTCTTAACCACGTCTTGTAGTGACGGTATCCAGACACAGCAATAGTAAAGTACAAGTAAATATAACAAAGCTACAACTTACAGGAGACACTTCGGCAAATTAAACGCATTCAAAAATGAATGGTTGTAGCTTAGAGTTGTTTGTTGGTTTGATTGGGGTTCAAAGCTATACGGAAGGTTATTTCGCTCATGTGACAGCCTGCCAGCCAAATGGCAAGGAAAAGCACCATCGACAACAAACATAGATAAGACAAAATATCTACTGAACGCAATACAAAACATCACAAATAGATCGACTTCGTGTTGTCCCGTTTCCCTGAGGGCAACAAGAAGCTCCATCCACAACTTAGATAATAAATTAGTAATTCGATGCTAACGTATGTACGAATATAGTTGAAGTCTCAATTATAACGCTCTACACATAAACAAACAGACAGACGAACAAGGAGGTAATCAAGCTTTTACGTTAGTATAAGATTGGTTATGTTTACACAAGTAGTTTAAGTTATTTAAGTGAGCTTGTGTTAAAGTCATATTCAACTCAGTAAAAATCATATCAGCAATTTCTCAAAATTATACAAAACTGGTCTGACCATTAAGTTTCCGGCATTGATGTATGTGCCAAATATACTAGTCACTTTTACTGGATCGCTTATGTGATTGAGTGTTGTGTTTGGTAACATTTCTTTAAGACAAGAATATACCGTCACAGGACCTGGGAAATGCAAACGTTTTCAATAGAAAATTCATCTTTTCATTTGAAGAAAAGTATACATTCTTATTGAACATAGTAAAACAAGAGTTTCTTGTAAGTTTTAAATAAAATATTATACAATATGTCACTCACCTCTGCATACGATAGAAAACATCCCAGAATTGCAACGAACAATAGATTCGGACTTCCAGCTCGGCCAATCTGAGAAATAGAAAGCATGTCATCTTAAACATATTTTACACCGTAAAAAGAGTCTATGCGTCGTAGTAATTCACTAATTGCCCAACTCGACGAATATCTGACTCTATAATTGAATTTAATAATAAGTGGTAAATCCAAGTGCAAATGTTTTCAATTTATATTGACACAAAACAATATCTTTTTGCAATCAATGTGAATATTGTATGCATATAACAACTATACTACGAATAGAATAAAACAAACATTGAGTATAAAGCAGGAAGAAAACACAGCATATAACTCAACTGTTAGATAGCATATTAACTCAACGGCAATAATAAATGTCTTTATTCACTGATGAGAGACAAAATTTATTTTAGAAAAGATTCGAATTTTACAACTGTGCTAAGAATAAAATAAAATAAACCTTGAGAATAAAGCAGGAAGAAAACACAACATATAACTCAAGTATGAATTTGACGTTTTTAAAACGAATTTGCGTAACAGATACAAATACGTAGATGTATATACATTTCCGAACTCTTTTTATCACGGAATACATGTTTCTTAATGTTTGATGCGTCTGTGGATAAACGAAATATTAGCATCGGCTAAACTCGTTGTAACCCAAGAAGCGATAGCATTTGCTAGAGGTAAAATAAGTATCTTCATAATCATTTATGAATTCACTTTCATCGGATCAGTTGTTTTAAAATATTACATGTTGTAGGGCATTAAGTACACAGTATGCTAATCAAATAATTGACCCCTGCAATGGCAGACTCTATACAACCGCTAAGCCTTGGCGTAGTGTAAATACACATGTAAAACCTCAAACAGACACAAATATACTTAGTAACAATAATAAAACACAACTAATATTTAATAATTCATAGTAAACCAGTGTTGTTTGTGACCTGTGTATATGGATTGTTGGCACCGGAGTGTTCATCTGATAAAACTATTCCTCATTGAACCTAAATATAGATTTTATCGACTAAATTAGCCTAGTCAGAATGGGCCACATCGAGAAGATCTGTCTTATAAAGCAGTTGATATAAACATCTCCTTGTTATCGATGTGTTCAGAACCCTTCGCTGTTATCTCTGTCTACCGTTGTACAAATACAAAGTTTTCCGAAATCTTGGCCAAGTATAGTTTTCAATCAATTAGGATATGGAATCTTTGCTGCGTTCTGTCAGATCTTACTCCATAAACCTTTTGCCAATAAGTGCCACAGATGTGGAATAAATCAATTATATTATACACTAATATTGAATGAGAGCATAGTTGTGGTTAAACCCATTGCTGATTGCTTGATCGTGGAAATATCTCTGCTACAGAAACTGATCGAACCTCTTCAAATATTTATTCAGTCATAATTTTAATCAACAAGTTATCCAAGAGAAAGAGAATATGTTGATTGATATTGATCAGAGATAAGAAAACAAAAAGTGTAACAAAATAACAAGTATGGGATGGCTAGATATAGATTGAGTTACAGCTTGTTCTATCTCTTTAGAATCAGTAAAAGCTTGTGCTATCCCTTTAGAATCAGTTACAGCTTGTTCAATCCCTTTAGAATCAGTTACAGCTTGTTCAATCCCTTTAGAATCAGCTAAACTTGTTCTATCCCTTTCGAAGGTGTTAGGATGAATACGGTCAGAGACTGTTTTGTATGAAAGCAAATATTTCCAAAGCAATCATAAAATGAAAGTAGGTATGGATAAATCGACAAATGGTCGGATGGTTTTTAACCGAAGAATATGATTGATTACTGTGATAAAATTATCTATAAAAGTATCAGCGTTGCACAATCCACAAAAATCGCGTCTACAAACTATGCATACTTCTTGATATAATTATTCCCTCTGATTATGAATACTTGATCGCTTCCTGGGGTGGATATCGAATAAAGAGGGATTAGAACAGGAGGAGATAGAACAATTATACTGGAACAGAAAGCTTTGGAAGGTGTTTCTTTTACTATGATGATACGATATGGTGATTTCGGAAACAAAGTGTGGATTTCGATTGTGTTACAAATTACAAATCTCGATTTGAAAAGACAAAAAGGAATTTAATATGAGTATGGTAAAATATTTCCATAGCTACGGTAATGGAATATAATGGAATAGTGTAATATATTGAGCATTTTTTATAATAAACCACGTTAAACTGTGCATCCTACATGATATGTCTTTGATCATGAAGGTGGGATGTTGACATTTAAAGAAAAGGTGTCCGTCTTTCACGCGACTTCAAATGAAATAACCGTAAGCATCGTCGAATAGAGTGGTCAAGGAAACCAATGGTGTACAAATGTAATATTTCTCTTCAAGAAAATAATTATCAAAAATATGAATATGAGTTATATTCTTCAAAAAACATTCCAAGACCATTTCGCTTAATTGGCAGAACCGATATTATTTATAGACTGGATTTGAAAGCATGTGCTCTAAATCGTTTTATACCAGTCTTAATTGACAAGATCTATATTATCCAACTTATTACCATTTACTGAACACGCCGGTCCACAGCCATCGCTACTATATGGTTGCACCAGTTACAGTTACAAAGTACCGATACAACAAATAAAGACTCCTTTCCACGAAGGCATGCGAATGCCTGACTTTTCAATAGGATTGATTTTTTTGTAACATTTTCTCAATGCTTTTGTTATTTTGCGAATCTTTGTTGTGGAATATCCTGATTGTATTATGCCCTTCTGAAGATCACAGCAAACCGAATGATTTTCAATAGCAATGGTAAACTGATATTGCATGTTTTTAAAAATAGTTTTGGTTCTTTGTGTATCAGGGTATTTTATCGTTTTTATTAAATGAGTGTTGTAGTGACATGTACATGTAAATTGTTTTCTTATTTTATGATATTTATAATTAAAACCATGAGAATATTCGTGATGAATATTCTGCTACAGCCGTTTCAGTTTAAAATCGTTTTATATTTTCGATTTACTTTATAAAATGATACCCCGATTAACATATGTGCAATGAGGGTTGAAGCCGTGACTTGTTTTTCCTGAATGTGTCTGTAAAGTCGAATTGATGTTTGTGCAACCTTGAAACCTATACATCACGCATTTATACAACCAGTGTAATCTGACAAATCAATATTTTGCCTCTGGCTCAGAATTTATGTTCCCTGTGGATATTGAACCAGTTGTTTTTTGATGGGTTACCCGTTCCCGAGCAGTCATTTAATTATTGCTCTTCTGTCTCTGTTTTTATTTCGTGGTCATTTTTTTAAAATGGCTCAACCAATTTCCATATGTTTGTTGCCGAGAAGTCTGAGGCAGTTATTGAATTATCATCGACCTTTCGCGGGATCATGTACGCTATTGTGTCGACGGTAACATCTGTCCAGCGTCATGTAGCCAACTACTCTCCTATAACAGATATGCTGAAGTTAAATTGGGACGGGCTATAATTGTTTCAATTATTTAGGGCATTTCGGAGACATTTTACATGTATTTATAAAGGAAGCCGGCCACTTAAAATTGTGTGGTATAATTTGATAAATATTACACGTTTCACCAACATGCCAAAATGACCCATTAACTACCATTAAACACAGACCAACAACTCGTGAGTCTCATGCCGTACTATACTTGTTTAGCTAAATTCTTTACATGAAAATTGTAAATCATTTCTCTCCAAGCCGTTGTAAAAAAAATGTGTGAGGCAAAACAATGAGATTGTTAAGACCATTCCAACCGTTTGTGTAAGGAACTATATTCATATTATGCTGAACTGTGTTGAATCACATTTTGACGGCCTTTAATTTGACAATAAATTCATATTTGTTACTATTTGTTAACAATGTATTGATAAAAAAGGGTATTCTGTACATGTGCATGTCTGAGAAAATATATCCAGCAAGCCTTATCTGTCGAATATCAGACGCTATAAGAGCTCGGGATTTTGAACACAAAAATCACTTTGCTCCTGTGCTTTGGACAGTTATCATTATCGAGCAATATTCAGCGCATAACTCAAGAGTTCCTGTCTGTTGACCTGTGTATCCTTATACCGCATTCACGATCGCATTTATTCTTATGCACTGCTTCTCCGCCATCATTAAAACGTGGAACCGATTTACCAACGCCTACTTCACGTTGGATGTTGTTTCTATAAGATGCAACATCTGGTATATAGAGCATTCATATTTAATATGGCAATGCTATTCAATTTAGGCAAGATTACAAGAAGACCCGTTAAGTTTCGTGTGCTTCTCCATCCTGACATTTGTCTGTGTGATATTGCAGTAATGGCTTAGACATTAGAGCTTGGATGTATAGTTTCAAGGGACATTGGATATATAGTTTAGTAAATGTGGATACCACACAAGGATAGAACATCGGGTTAGAACGGCCACTGTCCGATCGAGGCAAAACGTTTTTAGCTATCCCTTTTACCGAAAAAATGCCAGTCATTTCTCTCTATACGTTTGTACCGACTTGTCATTTAATTGTGTTCTTCCCACCTTACTGGCAATATTGGCTCGCGGCCGTGGCTTAGTGGTTAGCCAGTGCGCTTAATAATCCTACTTCGATGTACTGTTCACAGGATCGAGTCCGTCTTTCGACCATTAAGCATATGAGCGAGTCGCATGATGTGCCTCCGGCAATCGCGGAGTGGTTTTTACGAGGTTTCCACTCTGTTTTCAACCGCAATTAGGCAAGGAACAATGTGAAGTAGACAATCGTCGTCATATCAGTGAAATACCCTTGAGTACGACGTTAACCCCTAATCAAAGAAACAAACAAACTGACATATTTTTCTTTTATAGGCACTAGCATTGAATACGTTTTCAAAATGAGAACAACTCACATTTTTGTTTCAATACAGGTAATTGTGAACTGCCATAGCCAAGGAACAAAGGAGAACGTAATTATCGGCATGCATTAACTGGTTAATATCGACAATATTGCAGATTGAACCAGGTCCAGGACATCCTTGTAGAAGGCCGGGTTGCAGAGTGGTCTATGTGGTCGGCATTTACTGCTGGCTATTTGCAATCCGTCTATGGGTCGACGGTTCGATTCTGGGACGGGTTTCAACCTGCAAAATTTTCTAAACTAGATTCTGTTCAAACTAAAACAGTGTTACCCCACAATAGCGAAAATACCTTTACTATTCACCTTGTAAAAGGCACAAGCCAAACCATTTATTGAATTTGTCATTGGTAGCGCAGGTGTGTGATTCTCACCAATTCGTTGCGGCGTTCAGGTAAATTTACAATCTTCGTGGTGTGTCTGATGGAGTGGATTGAATGGTTCTACCCGTTATTTAAACAATACACTACAATGGGTCTGGTTTATGTCTGGCAGCTGCTTGTAACTACTATAATTTACAGCAATAAAACAAATCACATTTAATACAACACTTGCAGTCAGAACGGCACAACTTTCTGTATGACTTTTTGTGATAACGTGAAAGCGAAAGCGTAAGGCAATCATATGATGTACGAACTCTGTGTCTTTCTTCATAACAGGTACCGTTTTATCTTGCATTTTCGCAAAACATAATACATTCGAAGAAAATAACGTTAATACATGACAGAACACAGCAGCAATTTTGTATCTGGGTTTTGGATTTATATATATGGACATATATATTAAATTGATATACAGGTTTTTATTGTATATATATAAATATATATATATATATTCTTTATTGGAATATCAACCTGAAAGTACCTTTCTGACCAATGCCAAGACGGTTAGACACTTACCCTAAATCATAACTGTTATTCTTGATAAGTTGTTCTTACTGCTCACATGGTGGCATACAATTCTGCAAAATCCCTAATTTCAGAAATAAACATTTCACATGGATGCCAAATTGCAAGTATATAAACTGTTTACTGGTCCAAATGATTTTGTTGCAACACAATCATTGTAAAATGGTTGAAGAGAAACTTTAACATTTGTGCCAGACATCATGGCAACACAGTTTTGGAAATTGTATAAAAGTCTTTTCTCGTTCAATGCTTACAGATAATCTACATTGGCAAACACAGAAGAAACTAGTTTGGACAAAATCACCCGTCACAAATCAGAATAAAGTAGTGCTTGACTTAGTTACTATTGATAATAGCTCTGGTAAATTCCAGTAAGTCACAATGCCATCCTCCAACAAATTACACATGTCGAATGGCTGACACGTTTGTTTAAGGCATGACATTTTCAAACATATTCACGACAGTGACCTCAACACAAAACGAATATATAAACAGGGCGATCAAGCCAGATATCAAAACAATATATCGACTGGTGTAGTTGTTCTAATTTGATTGTGTTACTTATAAACTGAAAGCATAATCCTAATATTGAAAGCTTTCGAGTGAAACAATTAGTACTGCTTCAATTATAACATTATCAATATATTGATATTTAATGTTTGTTTAGTTAAACGGTTGACATTTGATCGCTGACGAACTACTGGGATGAGGTGTAAATGTGGCAAAGTTTTATCTGCTAATATGGATGGCAAAATGTGGATGAATTTCTAAAAATGATAGAAAATAAAGAAATACATTTAAAAAAAAAACTATATTTAACCTGGGAAAATATCTAACAGACAAATAGGCGCGAATAACCCAATTTCACGCCTGGAGAAAGTTTGTCCACTCAAGAAAGGATCAATACCTGATAATGTCAAAATTAATATCTTCAGACAAAAAACAATCAAAACATGCTGGCAATTTCACACGAAGGAAACTTAAATCGTAAAATTCTGCCGAACCAGGTTAAAAAAAAGGCTGAGTGAAAATAATTGGAATTGTGCCAACTACATGTAAATCTTACTACATCCAAGTTTATTTCCTCTGTTTATTACAAACTCATGGACAGTACTGTTTCGAGAATTACCCTATAAAATCGTATATGGATATTTCGTTTGTGCCAATCTCGACAGCATTTTCTGGTTTCATTAAATACATAACAGGCCGATGTGGAGCTCAAGTAAGCCAAATCAATGACAAATGTAAACCATTGATTTTAATTGTATCGTGAAAGATGTCATTTGGAATTCAGCATGTAAATCCATTAGCATGGTTGACAATCATGTACATCTCAAGAATCATTTATTAGGTTTACAGTTTATAGATTAATATATAAAGAAAAAAAATCATAATTCATTGTAATGGAATGTGAGTTAAAATTTGCTGCAATATAAATATGTTTGTGATGATAATGCAAAACAAAAAGTACAAAAACAAAGCATTGAGAGAAAAAGTAAAAACAAACACCCCCCCCCCAAACAAAAACAATAAAAAAAAAACAAAACAACAAAGCACAAACACACAGAAAATCCTTACATCGAGCAACATATAAACTCTTAGTATACTTAATACAGACGTCGGTCAGAACGCTTTACTGGGATAACAATGTGTTGCTTTCCAATGGTTTTGTTTAGTTGATATGCTGGGATTACTTGTTAAGGAACGTAATGCAATGTCCAAATGAAGCAGATAATAACTAGCAAAACATATGTCCAATAAAACAGGACCCACGGCCAAAAAGAGTAAACCGGAAGTTGACAACTGGACAACTACACATCTCTATCTGATTGCAACTTGTGCTTAATTTCACGATTCTGAAATTCCTTTATTTCCACCAAATTTTAAGGCTAGGGTAAATTCAGCCAGTAACAAAGAATAGAATACTCGTGTGCTTTACTCAGTCTAGTAGAGTAGTCTAAAATAGTATTTTATGATACTATATACATAATTTCAGACTAATTAAGTGAGTAAGAAAGTCAATGGTACTCATGTCGGTGTTTTTTGGTTTTGATATTAGATACATGGATATACTTATCGGTTACTTTCTTTAAGAGAGTTTATCAAGTTCTGTTCTTAGAAGATGTTGTTGTTCGGTATTTTGAGTAAGAAAACAATCAAGTCAAACGTTTCAATGACTTGGTCAGACAGCCTGGAAGCAAATATACGGATAAGCAACAACTTGTGCGATTGTAGAAAAAAACCCACGAGCAAAATCTAGAAATAATTCAAAGATTCCACACAGAGAGACCACAAAAGCCTGTGCACTCAGTTTGTGGTTCAATATTGTTTCTCAAAAAAAGACGGGCATCTAACACTTGGTTATCTATTAACAGCGACACAGACTGCTCACCACTAGAGTGTAGTGTATTCTACAGGAAAGACACACGTAAATATACTCAATACTCAACACGTTTATACTATATTTTAGAAATAATATGTTAAATGTATATTTATGTATATTTATAACAAGAAGGACTAAACACATTTCAGAATAAAGAGGCAATATTATATTCAATTGGAGTTTTTTTGTAAGCGCATGCATTTCGTATTAGCATTGAGTTTGTAGTATTCTAAAATTGTGCATATCAAAAATAGATATACATGTACTTGATGTTACATATACTAACTGGAATTCAGAATCCTTGAAACCAATAAGAAGATGGGAACTGTACTCTTAATAGAAGTCTTTACGAGTTCATCTGTAATAATCATGCACCGAAAGAAAAGCTAATTAGAGTCAGAGATTTATATTTTAAACCGCCAACATATCACAATGTGTTGAATGTGTTGAACACAAGAACGAACGAATTTTTATTCCGACACTTACTGACAATCCCAAGACCAAATGTATGCCGTTTTATACAATCCCTGACTCCCGTTGGGTATTTCTTCAAAACTGATGTTGCTGAGAAAAGAATTAGTTTGACGGAAGACAAATCGTTATTAAGCGCTTGTCGCTGAAATCACATGCTAATTTCGTTACTTTAATGATATATGTAACGATAGATGCAACTCTTATTCAGGTCTAAATCGGATAGTTTTGTCCCGGTCATTTTCTGCCGAGCTAACCGAAGAAAGCCTATGATCGGTTATGCTAATTTTCGTATTCAAGTGGGTGACAAATGTCAGCAAGATGCAAAAACTGACCGAAATGGTCCTCACTTGGGTGACAATTGAGTGACCGGAAATCACTCAAAACTATTCCAATCGTGTCTTCTTCCACGTGTTTACTACACATAATTTAAACGGAGACTCGATCTCGAATCCACTGTGTTGCTAGTATTTCGACAGTGTATGAATGACGCTATATACGTACTAAATGTGAACAAGCGGAATTACCGTCTACAGCTGGACATGCGGTGTTGGGTTGGGTGCTGCAACACGGATTGATAGTGGATTTCTTACACGATCAAGATAGTGGGATGGTTTGAATATTGTGCAATTGTAGATGGAATGACAAACAAAATGAGAAAGCCTTAATCTTCTTCTGGGCTGATTTAGCTGATTCATTTGAACCTTTGTAATCCAGGCCAAAGCAACGAACAAAGTGTCTGTTTAAGGATATTCACCGAGCTTTTCAATAAGTGGAACAATTTAAACTTCCAAGAAAATAGAAGAAGAAGCAGTGTTTATACAGATCACTCCAAGTTACTTCACAGTAAACTAGAGTCTTTTTTAGACATTCGTCCTTCATGTGAAAATGTTGATTGATTGATTGATTGATTGATTAATGTTTTACGCCACATTCAGCGGTATTTCAGCTACGCTGTGGCGTGAGCATGTTTATAATTGATTTATGTTTAACCATATTTAAAGATTACTCCAATCATTAACACCCTTCGCCGTGAACATCAAAAAGAGTAATAAAACGTTCTGAATATGTGATAAAACTTTTATATATGTCAATATATTATATAGTTCAAATTTGATTTAACAATTGTAAATATTGTGTTTAAAATTCTGTAAATTTTAATAATTTACAATGATTCATAAAAATTAGATTTTATGATACACACCGATCCGTTTAAGTAACTTGGTGACAACATCGCGAGCAGTGTTGTCACAACAAGTCTGGAGGTGGCTCTGAAAAAAATCAGTTTTGAGATACCACTCAAAATGTTTGTCCTAATCGAATTTCAGATAAGGCGACGTTGGTGGTTCGATATACACGGTAGAGGGAGGAGGCTCGAATTCTACCTCCATCCTTTCAAAAGCGCCGAAGCGGTTCTCGAGATTAACCGTCTCCGACACAAAGGATTTAATTGTTGATGGCCCTGGAGAGAGGGGACCAACCCTCTCTACATTAATAACATTAATTGGCTGTTCAAACTTGAATGTTTGAACAGCATCCATTGTGGAATTTGAAGGGCGAACCTCCGGACCAGATGGCTTTTTAGTCTTAGTCATTTTTATGTTTTTGTTTTGTTTTTGTCTCTGGCTGTTTTTTTAGTTGGGGTTGTTTATTTGTATTAGTTTGCGTTGAAGTAGTCGTTTTTAATTGTATTTGACTGGTGTTTTAGTCAACAGCAGAGGGGTCTTCGTCACCAGTTGGCCACGTAAAGAAGGTTTGTGTCGCAACAGACACATAAACTTTCTTCGGGGCGTTGTCGTAGAACTGGGATGACCCTTGAACATCCAAGACAGAGGCAAGCCGCCGTGCCTCGATTTAGCTAGCGTTCTTATCAGATTTAATTACTTGAATTCTTTTTTTCTTTAATGAAAAAGCTACATTCTTTAGATGAGGCCATGTGGGCTTCATGACAGCATTTCATTGTTTTGTTGCAGTCGAAGCCCTTTAGAGCAACGAAAGCATACCACACCACCTCTACACTGGTTCTTTGCGTGCCAGAGCTTCTGGCACTCGAAGCACTTTGTTGGGTTGGGGATGAAGGTATCTACCCTCATCCTGTAAGGGCCAACGTAGATGTGGCCCCGCACTCTAGTTGAATCAAAAGTAATTTAATAGGTATTAAGTTTTTAAATCTCACCATTCTTTTTTGTTGTAAATCAAACCGCATTTTTGTTACATTTTTTAACAGTTTCGTAGCTATTAGGGTCTTGTTCAACACAAACGGCAGGTGACGAGGGTTCATGGGTGGTATACTTAAATAGGAAACGAAATAGTAATTCTTCCTAAGCAGAACCAAAAAATATATTTTGCAGTGATCTAAAATTTTAGACAGGATGGAAATTTTACTTTTGTTTAGCTTTGAATTAATTAATTAATTACGGGGGAATTAATAAATGATCATTGCTGGGCTCGACGTGACCAGCCGATTGATCAGATCGGGCCAATCTGACCACCCGTCTTTGAGAATATTGAGCCAAAGTGACGTGTTAGGGCAACCTGACTATGTGGCTCCCTTTTGGCAGCCAAAGAGCCCCTCATTCACCAGGATCTCATTTGCCTCCGACACGGGATGCAACCCACGGCCAACAGGCTGCCACTTTATCGCCTCTTACGATCAACCGTGGAAGCCAGGGGAGTATTCTGCAGGGCCAGCTGATGTTAAATGGCCCACCCGCTCCCCCAGGTGGGCATGTGAAAAAGACCAGATGACATATTGTTATATAATTTAATCTAAACAGACACGTGAATATTATTACAGCTAATCCAAAGCAGAGACGAGAGGCTGGCACCGTTATCAGACAACTTATTAGTGGTTATTGCCCCGAAATTCCTTGTTCAGACTGGATGGCTAGACTGCGTAATATATAGGTGCGCTCTTTAGCTAATACTCTATTATCTCACCAATAAACAGACAGTCTTACATTTTATCCGGAAACCAAGCATCCAGTTTAAAATTCACAACATTAGTTTCCAGTGATGAAATTACGACAAGATGGTGACGATGTTTACAGTCATGTAGGGCAACTTAATACATTTAGATATTGATGGTTGTCATTTTTCAGAAAAATATAGTGAAACTCGCAATGTTTTATTAACTGCTATTTCGTAATCTATATTATTGACTAGCCTGCCCAGGTTAAACATTGCCGTTTGGCTTTAATTGGCTGTGTGGGGCGACGGCATTTCGGTATTTTGCAAAGGGATGTCACTACGGACCTTACGCCATCGGTCGAAACTCCGGTATTAAATGATTCTAGGCAGATTACTTGGCACTACCAAACATCGAATAAGTATAAGTACCCGGGCAAATAACTTTATTATATCACATCGCCTTGGGGAAATATTGACGATATGCTCTGGCGTCGTTGTGCCTTGAGTTTGTCTTGTCTTTGCCAGTTGCCAGTGGCTTCGAGTGTACATAGTTTCCTTCATTAGGCTGGCACACCGTCATAAGAGTTAAATCCATTAAGTACGATGTGTAACCTCAATCAACAATACACTTAAACTTATATTAACAGTATCGAATTAGTAAGCAATTTTAAAAAAAGAAACTGCTTAGGCCTACTTAATTTGCTGTCCAAAGGTTTGTTAAGGAAAACAAATGTACTTTTTTCAGTAGTTTTCCTGGATTCATGACTAGAATACACAACGATCTTCACCTCCTTGTCACGAGAGGTCATCTGGACAAAATGACTTCAGCTTTGAAGTGAAAAACGACACCAGCTAAAAAGATCACTTAACCTGTAACTTAATCATTGTGATACTGAACGATCTGGGAATAGGAACGCCATCAACGAGTCCGCTGTGCTAATGCCAATTAATTGAAGCCCTTATCCCAACACCTATATGATAAATGAGCTAAGATTTACATTTCAGACGCCAGCAGAACAATTCTAGTCCCTCCTGATAAATCACCTCAGCAACAGATAGGTTTAAGATCACGAGGATCGAACACATCTTGTTTCCTTGACGTCTTTATTCAGATACAACGGGAGAGATTTCTCTGAACAAATAACTCACCGTAAATCATTGGCTAAGAAACAACAGACTTAAATATTGAGACCAAACTATTGGTGTTATTTCACATTCTAATTCACCCTGTCCATTTATTTACTCCACCATTTAGAGCAAAATCAACACAGAAAAAGACTTCAACGTAACTCATATAACTTAACTAAAACACAGATTTTCAAACATTGTCGAAGTGTTGCATGTTTCTTGTTATGTAATCTTTATTAAATTATAAGCCAATTCTCATCTATAGTGTCCTACATATATTTTTATGTGGATTTGGTGTGCGATTAAGTTTCAAATTTCGCTGGATAAAACGTTGCTTTAATATCTATTTAACTCCTTTTTAATGATGGAAATTCGATTAACGTAGTTCCTAAAGGAAGCTTAGGTTGGCCTAAACCGATTTAAGTTACCCAGTGCGTTGAAAATCGTTAAGTATTACCTTATCAAATAAAATATAATAGAAGAAAATGTGAATGGTTAATTTCTATTGAACACAAATAAGGGTTTCGTTCACTCTATAACCGACAATTTGTAACCAGAAGTGATTATTCTTCAAGTTGGTTAATCCGTTTAGTCCTAGACATTTTGAGCTTGATAGCCAGTGTCGTCCATTGGTTACGTTTGTCCAACGTGCTTTTGCCGTCTACCCATCGTTTTAATCGGTGAAGCCACAATAGGTTTCGAATTGTACCCATTTTCTCTCTTCCATCTCACTTTAGCCCTTAATGTCGCTTTTACACCCAGGTATTAACACGGCAAGAGTTTTACCAAACAACTAGAACAATCATCGAAAAGGAGTCTGGCTTACCACTCACATTGCGACACTCTTAATTAAATACTCCATCCTCTCATTCAGTTGATCAAACAAGTCTGTTTACGTCAACAGTCTGGGAATTATCAGCTTGTCTATGTTATTCTTGATTCCCAAGACGATGGAAAAAAATAAAGGACTTCTCAAGAATATTTCCCTTTCCTTTGCGTCCGTATCGCTCTATTATCTTTATGTGTACACACGAGCTAAGGTTTAGGGAAACGCTACGATCGACCAAACAAATTCCGCCAAGTTATTTGAAAACTGCAATAATGTTATTTCCAGCCTGTTACAATTTTTGTAGAATGGCACCTTAAATCATTGAAACTGGAAATACGGCTTTGCCAATAAGGATTAAGGATTTTGTTGTTTGAAAATAGCAATTATGCTATATGTACATGTGTGTATTATGTCCTGTTCTGTGGCCAAATCAAACATCTGAATGCCAACCTTTAGTCATACTTTAAATAGTTCTGAGAAGTGTTTTCCGTGCAATCCACATATCAAGTTATTATAAGTCATTATAATCTGAATATACATAACTGGAAAGATAACATTCCTGGGATCATTTATAATGGATCGACGAACTACATCAATAGCACAAAGCCGTGTTGTTGTCCATTAAGGCACAGCAGTATATATGTTAGCCCCAACCAAATAGTCCATGCAAATACGTAATATCGGCTGTCTTATATGGAAACATACTAAAAACTGGCATTCATGAAATTCAAGTTCTGTCTGTAGCCCTATGCAGTCATGCCGTCTTTACATAGCACTGTATAAACATTCTTTTTCCCAACTGAGAAGAACGCTTCATCATATTGACAGAAAAGGGAAAACCCCTCTGTGTACGGCGTTAACAAAAATCAATCAGCAAATGTTTTATAGGATATAACATTTTATTTAGAGGACGTATGACACAATAGTGTTCGGGAATAATCCTTCTCTTTTTATGCGATTTAACCAAACGGGTAAATTAATAATTAGTTTCCCTAGAGAATCGATTAGTTTCCGTTGATTCTCTATTAACAGGATACTCTTTTAATCGTCATGCATATGGAATGCTCTAATTTTTGTTAAGGTTTTGAATGGTTTAATAGTTAATGAGGAAAAAGAGAAAAGGATATTAATAACAGTTCTATTCTTTCTCAAATATACATATCTGTCAATTATACCCGTGGTTGGTTCCATTATAAGTTGATTATTGCGCGTTGACGATGTCCAGATGCTGACAATAATCCCAAGCCGGTCACACAACCTGGCTGCAGACATATGGAAATTGATAATATAATTTAACTAGATGAAATAATGAGCGATTATTGCTTTGATGAGTGGGGAAATATATGCGGATGTACATTGAAATGTATATTTTATGCCCGATAGAATAAGACAAGCGTAACAGTTCTACGTCCAAATTGTCCGTATGTGTTTTAAGCGATAAACGTAGCGTTTAATAGAGCGTTGGGAATGAGGTTTTAAGGAGTCGTTACTGCATATAAAATTATGTATAATTTAGGACCATGAAGGACGAACCATTAAGTGGGTCTGCCGTTTATGTTATGTGACAAAACAATTAATGATTTCTCTCTCTTCCAGTCCGAACCTGTTGATAAGTTCATACAATGGTTTTTCTGTTAATGTTCATCTAGTAATATTTAGAACAAGCATAAAGTATCCTGCATGCACACTTGACTAGGGTCTGGACAAACTCCAGCGGCAGACAGTTCAAATGCTAAGTGGTGGTGTTGAGAGTGCTAGAACGTGTATAGACACCAGTCAGTTGACAGTATTGGAATAATGATAGAGTGGTTAAAATCACGTTTATTAATTATTTACTCGATGTAAGAAATTCCTTTTCAAATATTTGCACAAACACCCCATCGGTTGTCTCGCTTACGAGCCATCAGTCTTTACCTCCAACTGCTCAATTGTTAAAGACAATAGATAAAAAACAAAAGTCAAAGCAGAGCGATAGCACTGTACACGATATTTTCCATAAGACAAGGTTTAGTAAATTATTAATGTACCAACTCAGATTATTTATCGGGCTCTTTTTGAAAGAATGTTCCTATGTCAGCGTACAAGACAAGGTAAAACTCCGTTTGGAAATGAAGTAAAACAACAAGGTGTGATTTACCATATTAAACAGTGCCATTGGCATGATCGAATTATTTTCACCATTCCTATTTCCTTAAGATACTGGAAAACGCCAATAAATCCTTAACAACAAAATCCCAAGTGAGTCAATAAAGATGCCATAATATTGGAAAACAGACTGCACCAGAGCAAACCAAAACATAAATGCGTGTCAATTTTCTATCAGCCAGGTTATGCAATTTCAAAAGATTAATCCCATAGGATATTCTAGGATGATTTTTTGAACTTGTACTTCAGGTATCTATCTACACAGTTATGATGCATTGGTGATGTAGTCGATATTCAATCTCATTTAAACTGTTTTCAACCAAGTAAACTTGCTCTGTTTCCATCTGCAAGATGACGCTCTCTATTCATATCAAAAGACGGATCGGACAAATGTACTGGCTTAAATTCACCTTGGACATAAATCTATGATATAAATATATAATAATCGCTCCTTTACATCTCCTGGGCACAATACTAAGGTAATGCAAGTAAGACATTCAAATTTTGAAGTTGTTGGCAATTGTGAACCCTTAAACATAACCTGGTAGCTCTTACGATGAAAAACTGATCAAACTCACTGAATCAGAGGAATACAGCAAATCGAATTGAGTATATTCTTAAGAGAACTATTTTGTCTACACATCTTTTGAGATCTCGTTTTGACGCGCACTGGTACATGTTACATGTGGCTTGCAAACATGTTGTGGACTTATCACTGGTTAAACACAGTCACAAGGACAGATGTTAGCCTATCTATAGAGTACAGTAGAAGGACACAATTAAAATAAAGAGACGAATCACTTAGACTATTAGCAAATGTATTTGACGGTACAGCAATACCTAACCTTGTTTCAGAACTTGTCCAGTGAGAAAGTCAGCAGTAGAAAGTACACAACCGGAGCTAGCCGTCTAAATAATCGTACAGAGTTCATGTAAAGTTTGTTCGATACTAATCCTAAGAGAATGCGGGAAGCGGAATGACATATGCAAAATTGTCTCTGGCTAATCAAAGAAAACATTCGCGCCTGTGTCATGTCTTTGCCAGAATTAAAACGAGCAACACATCATAAATTTGCCCTATGGCGTGATAAATGAGTAACCATATATCCAACATAACTGGTTCCTACCATGTATCTACTTACATACAAGGCGTGCATATACTCGATGAAAGATAAATTGTGCAATAAAATTTTGGGCAAAGTGAAAAAAAAACGAAGAGGCCAATCAAATACATCAGCCACTTTTCAAACAATGTAACGCCTCTGCAGAAATATCATGGCAA